>JARJDW010017248.1:0-16055 GCA_030264715.1 Adinopsis sp. GC000173 | reverse complement strand
TCATCGAGGAAAAGCGACGGCGGCAGTGCAGAACAGCATCGTGGTGACTTGATATTCAGTAGCTACTCAACCGATGCAACGTCGGTGCACAAACGCAATCTATGCATCGTATCGTTTCCAATCATCTTTTTGTTCAACCTATTCCGCTCCCTGGTCTACCAGATCTTCATTATCTTTCGCTTCATCTACTGCAGCTCGTCGTATTACTTGGTGCGCAATCGGGAACATGATGAAAACGCATCTGTGAACAATAATAGCACGAAGGCTGTGGTGATTGAAGAGGTGGTGCACGAAATGTCATCACAGGGAGGGCAAAGGAATGGTCCTGGACCGGGCGATCCACTCTTGGCGAAGCAGAAACACCACCATCGACGTGCCTTCGAATACATTTCCAAGGCGCTCAAGATTGATGAGGAAAATGAAGGTGAGTGTAAATAATATTACACAATATATAGAACGTCATAGTTGTGTGCGATGTTCATGTTTGTTGATAGTTTCATGTTTCGCAGGACAAAAGGAGCTTGCCATCGAGCTGTATCGCAAGGGAATCACCGAACTCGAATTGGGGATTGCGGTGCAATGTTGGGGCGGTCGCGGCGAGGTATGGGAACGCGCCCAACGTCTACACGAGAAAATGAAAACCAACTTGGCCATGGCGAAGGACAGATTGCAATTTTTAGGTGACTATCATTTGTCAACGAATAAAAAATGTTGCTTGTGAGTAAAATTCCACGCCGAAGTAAGATTTATATTATGATACTTTTAATTTAATATTCAATTTATTTATTATTTTTTATTTTTGGGTTATGTTTTCTTTTTGCTGGGGTGTAGAGAATACGGATGGCGTAGAACGCATGTCATTAGCAATGGGCACCACCGTTTCCACATTGTTACCATCTAGCACACCTAGTAGTTGTAGTAGTAGCAGTATACCAAAACCTAAAACTAGTCAATCTTGTACCACAAGCACAGGTATTGCCTTAAAGTCCATTTATTATTGAGAGCGAATGAAATGTAATGCAGTTGTATTGTGTTTACAGCTTCAGGTAAGAAGTTGACCATTGCCGCTAAACGTCCCGCCAACGCCTCGCCGCTTTCGAAGAGCCAAACGCTGCCGCGCAGTATGGGTTCGCGTACCGCCGCCCCCATACAACCCGTACGTCCCTTCAACAAGCTGTCGTCAACACCGCCCGCAATCAAAAAGCAACTCTCAATCGGCTCTAGTTCGCCGGCTAGAAAAGCACCCATCACAAGTATATCATTATATTTTCATCAATTATTCATTTAGTTGTTATTATTTTATTGTAGATGTTGCGAGGGCCTCAACAGCCCAACGCAAATCAATCAATTTGCGCGGTGTCGATCCGAAACTGGCGCAGAATATCTTGGATGAGATTGTAGAGGGCGGGCCGGCTGTACAATGGGACGATATCGTCGGCCAGGAGACGGCCAAGCAAGCGTTGCAAGAAATGGTGATTTTACCATCATTACGACCGGAATTATTCACCGGATTACGTACTCCTGCCCGAGGATTATTGCTATTTGGTCCGCCGGGTAATGGCAAAACGTTATTAGCCCGTGCTGTCGCTACCGAATGTCAAGTATGATGATAATTACACTACGCATTTTTGCTATCTGTATATTATTGTTATTGTAGGCTACGTTTTTCTCCATCAGTGCGGCCAGTTTAACGTCAAAATTCGTCGGCGATGGTGAAAAATTAGTGCGGGCTTTATTTGGAGTCGCACGCGAACTGCAACCGTCGATTATCTTTATTGATGAAGTCGATTCGTTGCTGTCCGAGCGTTCGAATAGCGAGCACGAGTGCAGTCGCCGGCTGAAAACGGAATTTTTGGTGGAGTTTGATGGGCTACCGAGCAATCCGGAAAACGAAAAGGTGGTTGTGATGGCGGCGACAAATCGGCCGCAGGAGCTCGACGAGGCGGCGCTTCGTCGTTTTCCCAAGCGCGTCTACGTATCGCTACCCGACAATAATACACGTGCGCAACTCTTGCATAAGCTGCTCGAGAAGCAGGGCTGTTCGCTCACGAATTCCGAGCTGAAGCGGCTGGCAACGCTTACGGAAGGTTATTCGGCCAGTGATTTGACTGCTTTGGCAAAGGACGCTGCATTGGGACCGATTAGAGGTAGCTATGGGTTTATTGCGGTCACAAATTAGAGGAACTTTTTCACGTCAAATTAAGTTACAGTGTGCATCCTGAATCGCACAAAACGCATAATAATTAAATTCACGTATGGTGCGTTTAATCTACATGTATACATAGAATTAAAGGCACTTAATTTTTCACGATTTTCGTCCGATTCTTTGATTGTCCACATTGCTTGAAAATCGAGAACACATTTCTTCTAGATTTTCCATTAATAATCATAAAAGACGATAAAAAAATTATGTAAAACACCGAAAGATTAAAGAAAAATCGTCCAAAATTTCCTTCGTAAAGAAAAATCCATAAAAATATGTTTTAAAAACGCGTGGAGATGCAAAAAAATTTGGGATACTAAAAATTGAAATTATTTCGTGAAATTTATTTCCCTATGTATACCTTAGGATGAAAAGCACTGTACGTATTTATGATAAAAACACATATTCCAGATGCGAAACAGACTCAGTAGTGGGTACTGCGATTTGCAAAGTTTTTTAAATCCGTGACTTAATGAACCGTTTTCTTATATTTTTGTTTTTATTGATATTCTAATATTGTCCTGTATTATTAGAGCTGCAACCGGAGCAGGTGAAGATGATGGACCCGGGCGCAGTACGTAGCATAACGATCAACGACTTTCTCGACTCATTGAAGCGCATCCGACGTAGCGTTTCGCCGCAGAGTCTCGTCGCCTACGAGAAGTGGTCGCTGCAGTATGGCGACGTCTCATTGTAATCATTCCTTGATTAATTTTCTTTTTTTTTGTTTTTCGTTTGGTACTTTTTTAATATTCTCTCTATTATTTATTAAGTGAGAGAGAGTTACTACTAGTTAATAATACTAAGAACTTAGTGATTCGAATCGTTTTTAGAAAGCTTTAATTGCCATTGATATTTATTTTTAAGACTTATTAACATTTGTTGATATCTTGTTTTTTTATATATATAATTTTTGTAAAGAATTTTTTATTAATGTATTTACAAGTAAGTGATAATAATATTAGCTTAGATTTTTTAGACGTAGCCTAGTTACATTATATTATTACAAAAAGAGTTTAGTTGCACCTGATGCACTATTATTCGTGAAATTTGGACCATTTTTAAACAAGAAGAACGAATTGAATTTTTGTTTTGTTAATATTATTACCTCCTTATTATAATCAATTAATAAAAAAATTAAAAGCTTTAGAATAGTGTTATCGTCTTTTTAGAATGGGAATGCGTAGTTATGTTTATTTTCTACACTGCTCAAACAAAATTAATGGATATTTAAAGAAAAAACTAGAACTTTAACGAGGTTGATTTAACTCTAAAAATGTAGTAGTTTTCATATTTATCAGCAAGTTTCTTAGTAAATTATTGTTTTTATTTGTTTTGACAACTTAGAATGGTGATGTCGGGAAATAATACAATTGTTTGTATGTCACATAAGCTTTATTCCATTTTCATTTACAATCAAGAAGGCGGAGAAGGATGTCATAGAAGAAATACAAAAAGCGCATCTATATGGAATTGGAACCAACGCCCGATAAAACACTCCGACAGAGGTTCGAAAATCAAGTCAATCGTTCACACGGTCAGGTTTTTGTCGTATCCGGCAGGTAAATAGTAACTTCTTATAGTGGACGTCATCGCTATGACACATGAGATTCTAATGAATGCAAATTGTTTTCTCATTTTTTGTATGGCTTTGTTTGTCACTTTTGGTAAGCATGGAAAATTCATATCTCACATAGTGATGACGTCCACTGGAAACAGATACTTTTTACGCGCCGGATGTGGCAAAAACCTGACCGTGTGAGTTCTTGAACGATGAAGAAGACGGACGGTTCTACTCACCGAATACAATAATTGAAAGGCGATGGTGGTAACTTTAAACATCCCAGCCTTAACGTCTCACAGATATTTTGGCAGTAAACTACTTAGGCATAACTTTGACTACGCCTCGAAGGAATTGGTTATTGCTTATACATTTTAAGAAAATATATTTCTCTGACAATATTGTATAATTTATTATATATCATTACGACCGATACGATAATATCAACCCAGTTCATATTAAATTAACTTTTTATAATTGTTGAATGTGGAATTACATTGCGCGAAACAGCCTCGTGCATTAATACTCATCTAATTCTAACGAAGCTTTGCACAGAATTAATGCGAGCCCTCATTGAAAGTGAGGCAGTAAAAATGTGCAAGTACTAATGGTTGCATATGACAGCGCGCAACTTGAGTTGACGTTTATATTGGATCGAAACAATAAAAAAAAATCCTTTGATACATACTAAAAACCGACAGCGCATAGACAAGGAGACATTTGATGTGAGTTTCAGATACACGAGGAAGTTTCGCCTTTAGTTCAACATTATTTTTGCTCCAGCGTTCTACAAATGCCATCAATGTATTTGGCAGTTTACATCGTGCAAAATGCCCTATAATCCGAGTGAGTCCGAGAGAACGATAGCTCTTCGGCTTCGATCGACTAAAACAGTGGTTTTTAAACCTTAGAATGAAGCCCCCATACCACGAGGGTGATTTGAAAAGTTTCGAGCCTGGTCATTTTTTTGCATTATCAAGGTTTTTGGGGTGACCTTTCACTCTTTCCTTGTATTATATGCAAAAAAGGAAACAGTTTTATTGATGAGGCAATAATGTATCATTAACAGCAGGCAATATATTTCGAATAAAATATATTTTATCAATTTCATATAATAAACGTATATTTTCTAATAAAAAGAAATCCGGTTTCATAGTTAGACATATCTGATATACAAAAAAACATAGCAACATATATACATAAAAAACTTACAAACGTACCATATATACAAAATTAAAATAAATAAAATCCGCGTTCACACATTTCACGGCGAAAATTGGATGAACATCGATGAAAAATATATTTGAGCAGTCCACTCATGTATGAAATGTCACGTTTTTCACTGATTTTTCCAAGCGATTTTAATCACGTTTTCATTACAAATGGTTCGATGGCAGCTTACTGGATGTGGGGCATGTAAAAATTTGATAAAAATTGTTTGGAAAATTAGTGAAAAACTAAAAAGTGACATTTGTGGGTAATAGACATTTTTGATAGATTTTCATTAAATTCACACACTCTACAACCGTTTTCACTGTAAATTGTTAGATTGTTGCTTATTGTAGGTGAAACAAATAAAAATGGCATAAAATCGCTTAGAAAATATCAAATGTTACATTTTCATTTATTATTCAACATTTTCCAAGCGATGTCATTGTAAATTGTTAGAATATGGCTTGCTGGAGTTGGACCATGCGAAAATTTAATGTATTGCGTTTGCAAAATGCACAAAATCAGTTTTTGTAATTTTCATAAAATTTACACTTCTACAAGCCCTTTAATACAAATTGTTAGACTGTCGTTTATTAGAGGTAGACTTTACGAAAATTGTTTCGAAAGGGCTGGAAAAAATCAATGAAAAAAAATATTTGAGGAATCCACTCATGTCACGACACGTTTTCATTGATTATTCAGTCGTTTCCCAATCGATTTTCATCGCATTTTTATTGTAAATCATTAACATATAGCTTGCCGAAGGTAGGGCATGCAGAAATTATATTAAAAAAAGTATGCCCAACATATCACTGTCCACCTCACAAAAACCCATACATTTTTCGCATATTCATATCGAATTTCGGTAAACTTGCGCTCAATTAGTTATCTAAACATTGTACCAATCTAATCACATCGAAAATGTCGTGAAATTCGCTTGGAAAATGCGAAAAAATCCATGAAAAGCTGATATTTGACATTTGATTCCATAAATATAAATTTCACCGATTTTTCAACATTTTTCAAGTAATTGGCAACAAACTTTCGGTTGCTCTACCTCCACTAGTCCGCAATCTAGTAATTTACAATCAAAATCGCTTGGAAAATGCACGAATTTAATAAAAATCTATAAAAAATATTCCCTAAACACAAATGTCACTTTTCTCATGGATTTTTCGTTTATCCAAATAATTTTCATCAAATTTTCACATGCTCCACCAACCGTAAACGACAAACTAGCAATTTACAATAAAACTGCTTCGAATTTAATGTAAAACTACCTTTTCTGCTCTTTATTGGCACCGCCAGAGAGCGTCGGAAACGATTCCTTGTTGTGGATATCAGGCGCTACCACCGCTGCGGCATTATTACCACGCAACCGACTGTTTGATTGTGCGGTTTGATTGCGCCGACTTGGCGGTTGATAGGTTCCCGAGACTGGCTTGGTCGCGATTTGTTCAACTTCCTGTTGTGGTGGTTGTTGTTGTTGTTGCACTACTTTTTCACCCTCTTCGAGTTTACGCCATGGTCCCTTTTTCTCAATAAGCTCATCGTCCAATATCTGTTGCTGCGGCTCGTAGCTGGTACAATCCGGAGTCATTCCAGAATCAATATTCCCTGGATTCAATATCAAATTGCCGATCTTCAAGCCGGTGTAATCCTTTTCGACTTCCACGAATTCTTTCCACTCGTCCGGCTCCTGCAATTGAATCAAGTCAATGTCCTGGAATGCCTGGAATGTGAACATAACCTCAAAATACATACAATCGTTTCCGTTGCCACGCCACCGGCATCATTGTCTTCCACTTGCTTTTTGCCGACGTCTAGATGCTCCAAACGTTGTTGCTTACCACAATCTGATGACTGTTGTAATTGCTGTTCGAGAATTTTCTTCGTCTTCAACTTCTTACGATCCTTCTTCGCAAAGAAATCATCCAAATCCGCCATTGTGTTAAAAAGATGCAAAATAAAACGAAAACTTGCAGCGCGTGTTGAAGTTATGAACACTCAATGGTTCCGAGTGAAAAGAAACGGAAAAGTCAGTAGAAAGAAAATTATCAGGCCCCACAGGCCATACACAGCCACACGAGCCACACAGTAATACAAAGCAATACCAACGCTAATATATGATCGAGAAGCAAAATTTGTTCTAAAATATTAAATTTTGCTTTGAATTCTTATTGAAATTGATGTAAAATTTTTCTCACTAAGATTTTGTTAATTTTGAAATGATTTTAATAATTTTTAACGTTGAAAATTGCAATGAACTATTTAGTAAATTTGATGTTTTGAGGTTGGCAATCCGTCAATGCACACATCACATCATCTCACATCAGTACATCATTGCCAAGCAAGGAAAGAAGATTTAAAAGCCGCAATGAGTGAAAATATCGTCGATACGGACAAGGCAGGCAATTAAATTAATTTTATAATGTTTAATATAATAAAACTTCATCGTCTTGTCGCATTGCCAACGATACGACGCACGTACGCAACGTTGGTTTGTAGATAAAATCCACACCGCAACAACTCAAATTTAGTCCATGTCAGGTATTGTTAACGTGCTCTTCTAACCTATAATTTATTTGCAGAAGGCGAAGATGAAGAAGAAGGCGATGGCTGCTGGCGGAGATGATAAAGTTGGAAAGCTGACAGAGCTGAATCCTTGGCCGACGTACATTCAAGAACGTCTCACCCTGTGGGATCAATTAAAGGCAAAGTACGACGCTGAAATCGCCGATAAACCATCCACACCAATTAAGGTTACATTGCCAGATGGTAAGGAAGTGGAAGCGGCCGCATGGAAAAGTACACCGTACGATGTCGCTAAGGGAATTAGGTATACCAAAAGTTTTATTTTTATGATGAATAAACGTTCCCATATGTGTTAATTCATACTATTACTTGCGTTCGATGTTGATAGATGTAAATCGCTGTTAATTTTGTTGCCAATTTCTTGGTTTATCTCATGGGAAATGTATAAATATTTTTTTACTTTTCCGACGTAATATTGAGTAATATTGCTATACCAAAGAAATCAATATTTTATGCTAAAAACAACGTTTTTAAATGAATACTGCAGTTGAATTTTATTTGCGATCCAAGTCAGATAAATGTCAATGATGCGCTTTCCATTTCTGTTCTGCTAATGTAATTTAATGCGCATCATCTGCAGTTGTCACAGTTGCGTCGCTACTCTCTCAAAGCTTCTAATGCCGAGTTTACATCATCAATCCACCACTCGATTAATAGTCGTTGCGCGGTTCATATTATTCCAGTGGCGCTGGAATCAGCAAACTGGAATGAAAAGGAAGGCCGACATTCCAGTTACTGGATTGGATTTTTCTCTACATTCCAATATATTCCAGCGCTTGATTCCATTTCTTGCTGGACTGGAATAGTGTAAACTTGGCATTACTTACGCTAAATGTTGATAGATGTAATACGCTGTTAATTTTATTACTAATTTCATAGATCGTATGCGAAATTTCTAACTAATTTTGACGTTTGTGACGTGTGTGAGAAATTTTGACGTTTGAGGTTAGATATCTTTATGATAAAATAAAGCCTTTTAGATGTATTTAATCATACTACAGGGTGCCCCAAAAAGTTGCTAGACCTTTTTAAAATTGAATAACAATGGTTGCAATTTTTTTCGCTTATCGCATGTAAAATGTATAAATAACGTCTGAGGCTTGTGTAGGAGTTATTTTTCATATAAAAAATACTATTGATACTTATGAATTCAATTATTTTAAAACAATTTATTGTACCAAAATGCACAATTTGCCGTTGAGTTTAAAAATTAATTTATTATTTGTCACAGTCAAGGATTGGCGGATAATGCGGTGATATCGAAGGTAAACAACGTACTATGGGACTTGGATCGTCCGCTAGAAGGTGATTGTAAATTACAACTACTTCGCTTTGATGATGTTGAAGCGCAGGCTGTCTTCTGGCACTCGACTGCTCATATTCTTGGCGAAGCACTCGAACGCACATATGGAGGATGCTTATGCTACGGTCCACCGATTGAATCAGGCTTCTACTATGATATGCACCTACCTGAGACGTCTCCAGGTGTATCAAACAATGATTTTCCTGTAATCGAACAAGTAATGAAGAGTATCGTGAAAGAAAAGCAGCCATTTGAACGATTAGAAATGTCGAAAACAGATTTGCTCGAAATGTTTAAGTATAACGAATTTAAGGTGCGGATATTAAATGAGAAGGTGGATACGCCCACGACCACCGTGTATCGATGTGGACCGTTGATTGATTTGTGTCGCGGTCCGCATGTACGACATACCGGTAAGATTAAGGCGCTTAAGGTGACGAAGAGTTCGTCCACGTATTGGGAGGGTAAAGCCGATGCGGAAACGTTACAGCGCGTGTATGGAATTAGTTTCCCCGATAGTAAGCAGCTAAAGGAGTGGGAAAAGTTTCAGGAGGAGGCGGCGAAGCGGGATCATCGAAAATTGGGGCGAGTAAGTGAAACAATTTACAAATTTTTATTACCTTTGGATGTTTTATTGCATTTTTTAGCGTTTTTGCGGTTTTACGTCTTTGTATATTTCTTTTTGCTCTATGTTTACTTCGTTTTTCCTTCTTTTACGGCTCTTCGCTTTTTCATGCTTTCCTTACCTCAATTATTCCTTTTTACTCCTTTTCAACATTTTTTCAGCTGTTTTTGTACTTTTTACATCTTTTCGGCATTTTTCTGCGTTTCTCCGTTTTTTGCATTTTCGCTTATTCCTATGCTTTTCCCGCTGAAAATAGGCAAAAGGAACGGAGCGAAATGTAAAAAGCAAAAAACACTGTAAAATATAGAAGAACAAAAACGCAGAAAAAAATAAAAATTAGTAGAAAACCTAAAAAAAAGTGGCACAAAGCGGAAGAGAGGTCCAAAAATAGAAAGGCGTAAATTAAAATACACGAATGAAAGCGATAAAAAGATACAAAAATGCTAAAAATGCAAGGAATTGAAATAGATAAAAAAACGATGAATCTATCGATCTATTTTTCTCTTAATTTAATTGATTAATTACTTTATTCTTATTTTACGTTTAGGAGCAAGAATTGTTTTTCTTCCATGAATTATCGCCCGGTTCGTGCTTCTTTCAACCACGCGGCGCCCACATCTACAACACACTAATTGATTTCATAAAGGCGGAGTATCGGAAGCGTGGTTTTCAGGAGGTTGTAACACCGAATATCTACAATGCGAAGCTGTGGCAGACGTCGGGCCATTGGGCCCACTATTCGGTACGTTGTAGGTAGAATAAGAGGTAAATTAATATATTGATTATTCTTTTGTAGGAAAATATGTTTTCGTTTGACGTTGAAAAGGATAAGTTTGCGCTCAAGCCGATGAACTGTCCAGGCCATTGGTTTGTATATTCAGTTGTTTACTGTTTCGCAATTGATGAAAATCAAAATTTGTGAAAAGTGTCTGATTTAGATAGTTGCCACATTCAATTTTTATTAAAGAAGAGTCTTTTTCCGCCAACGGATGAAAACGTGGGAAAAATTACACTCAGTTTAAGTTCATCAACGTTTTAATTACTAATTTGTAATTATCTTGAGGATTCATTTAGTTGAGATGCATTATTGCTTTTGAAAAAATATAAACAAGCAGAGGTAGAAAATGTTATTTAAAAAACTATAACGTTGATGAATTTAAACTGAATAACTTTTTCCACGTTCACCTCAATTGGCAGAAAACAATCCATAATTACAATCATTTGAAGGTCAAAACATTCATTCCAAATTAAATGTTGCATTGATTTGCGATGTAAAATTATTCGAAGAGTAAAATTGCAAAAAATATGTTTTCCCATCGTTATTGACGCTTTTCACATAAAATTATGATTCTTTTGATATAGGTTGAAATAATAATATATATGTATATAAACAAGTTGCTATTTTCTTCTGAATTTTACTCAAAAACTATTCTAACAATTTTTTCATAAAAAAATATAAAAATTGAATGCGACTGTCAAATCAGACATTCAATAAATCTTCACAATGTTCTTTAAAATTTCTCTCCGTCTCGCTTACTGAAATGATTTTGCATGAAAAGAGCAAAAAACTCGATAGAAAATGATAAAATTGAATGACAGCTCTCATTTATTCATTTGATTCTTTTTCTTTTTAAGCGATTTTCTTTTAAATTTCACACACCATATTGCTTTTATCAACCCTTTAACTACAGCAGTCGGCAATAGACGATCGAGCGAAAACTATGTGCTGTACAGATATCGTCAATAAGCGAATTGATGAATGAACATACAAACGTGTATCTGTTTATTGACGATTTTTTATGACTTTATATTTTATGAATCTCAAGTAATCCAATGCATCTATATTTATAATACTTTCAAAACAATTTTTACATTCTGCACGATGGTTTTATGAAAATAATCCCGTACTTAAAGAGTTGATTTTACATATGATAATTAATGGCACCTGTCAAAAAATAATTTATATTTCTAATCTATTTTTTTACTTTCCTTAAATTTTTGTGATTTTCCTTCAAATGTTACATGAATTGCATGATTTTAATCATGTTTTACATGGCAATTAACGACAGTTATCAAAAAATAATTGACATTTTAAATATTTTTTGTCTTTTTTTAATTTTTGCGATTTTCTTTCAAATGTCACTCGAAGTTGCAAGATTTACCTTAACAATTAATGACAGTTGTCAAAAACTTTATTCTAATTTTTCTAAATAGCGGTTTTTTTTCAAATTTTACAACATTTTAATGATTTAACATAAAAATAACGTTAAGAAAATATGAAAATTGAATGACATTTTCTGTTACAGTATGATTTTTGATCATCGCATCCGATCGTGGCGCGAGTTGCCGTTGCGTTTCGCCGATTTTGGCGTACTGCATCGCAATGAACTTTCCGGCGCGCTGACTGGTTTGACACGTGTCAGACGCTTTCAGCAGGACGATGCGCATATTTTCTGCGCCGTGGAACATATTCGCCAGGAAATAGCCGGCGCATTGGCGTTTTTACGTCACGTCTACGAAATATTCGGTTTTACGTTTGCGCTGTGTCTGTCGACACGTCCTGAAAAGTACCTAGGCGAAAAGGAAATATGGGATGAGGCCGAAAAAGCGTTGGAGGACTCGTTGAACGAGTTTGGCGTCGAGTGGAGATTGAATCCGGGCGATGGCGCTTTTTATGGTCCAAAGATTGACATTACGATAATGGATGCGTTGCGGCGGTCGCATCAATGCGCCACGATTCAGTTGGACTTTCAGCTGCCGATTCGCTTTAATCTTAATTATGTCAGGTAAGTGATAACAGGTGACTCAAATGCCAATTTTTTATTGATTAGTAATTGACTAAGAGTGTTTAAGAGGTAAATCAGTTTATCAGATCTCAGTGCATCTCAACAGTTCATGAAATAAGATAAGTTCAATTCATTAGATTAGTTAAAAACGACAATAAAAAAACAAAACGTAAATAGTAATATAACTTTAAAAAACGAGTTGCGTCATTGAATTCACTGCACCAGAGTTATGAACATTTGAGACATGACAAATGACACATGTCAAATGTCACTTTTATAAGTTTAATGAATTTTGAGCATTTGTAAGCGATGGCTACCTCAAACTTTATTAATCTATCTCGCAAATGTTGGAGTTTAATTAGTTCTGGCAAAAATTCGATAAAAAACACTTATAAAGTACAAAAAATAGATAAATACTAAAAATGGCATTTGACATACATATGACATCTGACAAATTTTACGTGAGAAGCGCCTGAAAAATTTCGGGTTTTCGATTTTTGCGTTTTTTAGGGTTTTTTTGCATTATTTGTCTTGAATATAATTTTTATGCATTTTTTTACAGTGAAAGTGGTGAAAAGAAGCGACCGGTCATTATCCATCGAGCGATTTTGGGTTCGGTGGAACGGATGATTGCCATCCTCACGGAATCGTATGCGGGCAAGTGGCCGTTTTGGCTTTCGCCGCGACAGGCAATGGTTATTCCCGTTGGTGCCGCTTTCGATGAGTATGCACACTATGTGCGCCAGCAAATTTACGAGGCCGGATTTATGTGCGAGGTGGATACGGACGCGGGCGATACGATGAACAAGAAGATTCGCAATGCACAACTTGCACAGTTTAACTTTATCCTCGGTGAGTATATCTACTCTCACTTCTTTACGCATTTTCAAGCGATTTTCATTAAATGTTTGATATAAAATTCGCTGGAATAACCAATAAAAAATTTATCTAACAGATTGCTGCTCTTCATGGCTCGAAACCATTATTAATTTACAATGTTTTATTGTTTTAGTGGTGGGTGAGAAGGAGCGCACCAGCAATACGGTGAATGTTCGTACCAGGGATAATGTCGTTCATGGTGAGGTATCCCTCGCCGAGCTGATAGAAAAGTTTAAACATTTTAAGGCGAACTTTGTGCGCACCGAAGATCAGTTTTAGTAGAGATATTGTATAAATAAGCGTAATTTCCTCTCTCTCCTATTTATTGTTGCATTTATTCTCGCATAAATAAATATTGAATATTCCAATGATAATGAAACACTATATTCTAATTTGAGGTGATATCTTGTTTAAAATTTCCTTACTTGATTCTGAAATTAGTGATAACTTTAAAATATCGAATTATGTTTGTTCGTATTTGAATATTATTGCTAAAGTTTACGCTTCAACTGTTACAAGTCAAAATTCTTAAAAAAGAAAAGTAAAAAAGTATTAATTTGATGTTTTAGCGGTGTATTGTAAATGTTTTCTTTTTTTATTTATTCTTTGATTAAAAATTACTAAAATTGACCAAATGTCAAAGGCTTCTGTTGTTAATTTTCCAAGCCATTCTCCTAAAAATTTTACCTAATATTATTTAAGATAGAAAAATGTGGGAAATCGTTTAAAAATAAGGAAATTTGGGAAATAAAGAATAAAATTTGACTTTTCGGGTGTTTTAGGGCTCGAAAGACACAACTGAGTAATAAGTCAGCCAAGCAAATAATACAATATTATACTATTTTTATTTGTGAATAAACTAATATTGGTTGCTGAGGTCATTTATCAATTTAATCATTACAGTGAAAATATGAAATTGCTCTTTTGTGATTGGTATTTTTATATTGCGTGCATAAAATTGTGTATTTTTTAATCGCATGAGATGGTCGTTTTCAAATACATCAAATGCGATTAAATATACACAATTTTGTGTACGCAATACAAACAATAAATCGTATGCAACAGCAAAACTTAATTCAATATTATTCAAAAATATATATCAAATATATTGCTATATTTTTGTCACAATTTTTAATAGACCTTTTTGCGTTTGCAATGGTCATAAAAAATCGGGAAAACATTGAGTGTTTGCAACCTGCAACACTTATTAACGAAGGGTTTATTTATATTATACATATATATTTATTTCATTTGTGTAATTTGTAAATAAAATTTTCGATTTGATATATTTTTAATTGGGGTTGGATGGAAAAACAATTTTTTTTTGACGTTCAATAAGCTTGGCAACTCAATTTTATTTTGGAAACCATTGTTTAATTAAGAATTCTGAAAACTTACGTCGATTTAATTTTTATAATCTTTTGGATTAACTGATAATTGGACAAATGAATGAACTGGACGTAAATTGAAGATGTACCAAAATCAATGAGTCATCAAATTAAATGAAAAGTTAAAAATAATTAAAATTTTATTACACCACATTCATTTACAATATAATAATAATAGTTTTACAACTTAATAATCTTCGCATTGTTGACACGCTTTGCATAATAAATGAATAACCAAGATAGGGTCCTTTTTCTTTAGAAATTTTGGTGGATGTGCCGGGAAATGGCGCCTTATTTTTATTCATAAAACGTAGATTTTGTAAGTCACACCACTATTATATATTACTTTTCGCAATTGTACAAAAACATTACTAAAATCAGCTAATTTATGCTTTAAATATATAACATAGTTACTAATTTTCAATTTCAATCAAAAATTAAATTTAATTGTATATAATACTGACTTACCCCTGATGGATATTGTGAAATAATTTTTAAAGAAAATGACAATAAAATATTAAAAATTTTATAAGTACCCTTTATCTAGATTTATTCGATTCACGGAAAACGTTATAGAAAATATTATCATGCTATGCCCAAAAGTGTATTATGAATTACAAGAATTGTCTGACAAGCTTTAATCCTACTAAATATTTCACATTTTATTGAATTTTTATGTTTTTTTTGCATTGTGCGCTTTCAATTATGGTTTTCTGCACATGTTTGAATGTTGAAACTATTTGGTTTCAATGGAAATTTATTCGAATATATATTGGGATGATTATTTCTTAAAAACATTAAATTTTAGAAAAGATAAATAAGAACGAATTTAGATCCATATTTTGAGGTTTTTTATTGATAATTTAGAATTTAATGCATCATAGATAATATAGTATATGTGAGTATTCTTTTGATATTTCTTCAGTTCGCATTCTACTGCTAAATATTTTGACCATTTCAGGATAATTTCACTTGTGCGCTGAAACTTAAGTAGTCCTTTTTTGTCATTAAGTTTGTACGTAGATTAGGCATCTATATAGTAATAATTTTAACATTTCCGTTGAATTACCTTCAATAGCATAGTGCAAGGCGTTTTGTTTATAATTACTTTGTTAGTTAGTACAACAATTTTCATCTGTTAACAATAGGTTTATTGATTGAATATGCTTGTAACGAATCATACATCACCATCAATTAAAGTTTGAATCATTACTGTTGGTGCTAATGAATGCATTCTCTGATTCGAAGCACATTTTTTATACTTTTTAGTTTAGATATATTATTAAAGGGACAATACTTTAGCAGCAAACTGTAAACATGTTTCATTCCAAATATTTGCCAGAAATATCTAACATCTTGTATTTGCTACTTACATTTTTGAAAAAAAATTTAAATCCTTGCCGTTAATTGAATAATGCAGGGCGGATTCTTACCAATTGTCTATAATACTGCAATCACATTTTGCGTCCAATTGTAGTTTTAGAATATGTGAAGAATTCTGTT
>JARJDW010017247.1:0-11419 GCA_030264715.1 Adinopsis sp. GC000173 | reverse complement strand
TGGAACCGCTGACTGGTCACCAGTCAGAGTCAGAATTGTATGTTGGAACTCGAAAATGCTACTGCGCAGAATCCTGGCTGGCGATCAGTCAGAATTCTGCTTGTTGGAACAAACCTATAGAGTAACGAAGTGAAGCTGTAATGCAATGTAATGATTCTTTTTTTCTTATTATTTAAGTATTTAAGTTACTGTTGCGCAATTACTTGATTTATTGTGGCAATTACGCCAATCTTTAATATTTGCATAGAATTTTAATATTGAATTTAAAAGTTCAATCAATTTACGAAAGAGGTCGCATAAGTTTACTAAGTAAGTCGGTTGCGGTTGTTACAAATAAAAAGCATAAAAAGCTAACCTCAAAAATACGAGTAAACGTTTACGAGTGAATATTATTAGCAAATCATGTCCTCATCAGATAAAGCAAAGGTAATACATTATCTAGACAATTTCGAATGTATAAAAATAATCGTTGCAAACGTTAGGGGCCCGCCGGCGACCAGAAAGAGAAAAAGCGAAAGGAATCGATACTCGACTTATCAAAATATTTAGAGAAGAGCATTCGTGTTAAATTCGCCGGTGGACGAGAGGCGGCCGGAATTTTAAAAGGCTACGATCCGCTTTTAAATCTAGTGTTAGATAATACGACCGAATATCTACGTGATCCAGACGATCCGTACAAATTAATTGAGGATACACGACCGCTTGGTTTGGTCGTGTGCCGTGGCACCAGCGTGGTGCTAATATGCCCCGTCGACGGCATGGAATCCATACAAAATCCATTTATCTCACAAGATTAAACATTTAGTTTATAATTAATTATATACATAACGAATAATTAACAAGTAGGTTTATATAAATATAAGTTTTGTTGTATTTTTTTTGCATCTATCTAATCCAGCCCGAATTCATTTCGTATCCATGGGTATTTGGGGGGACATTCGGAGCAGGTATGGAAGTAGCGTTCCTGCTGAAACACTCTACTATATAATTTACACACGTTGGGTATTGTGCAAGCGAGCTCGGAGGGATTATGGTCGTTGAGGCAATCCCACGGCTCGAAATCTTGTATTCTGTTTATGGGCGTTGGATTTCTCATCCATTCGATGGCCTGCGACGTGGTCACAAACCATACATCCGGCTGTGATATCATATCGTCCATAAAGCGCTAAAAAAATAATAATTGGTAATATAATCGATTTTTGCTGAGCATGTTTTATTATTTACTTCAAATGCGTTGAGATACTCCGGCTTTTTCAGCCACGACGCGTGTAGATTTAATCCAAACGGCGCCCGATTCGTCAAATAATGCCGCTTGAAGTTGTGATGTAGCATCTTATAAATTTCATCGGCGTGTAAATTGCCGGCGCACGTTTGTAAGGTGGTGCAGGTGAATTCGTTGGTGATGAATTGATTTAGCACCACCTCCCATAGGCCGGGATAAGCGCGTGTCGGGCAATTTTGTACGTTCAGACAGGCATGTGGTAGTTTATGGTCGAGCGTATACGGCCACATCGGCGGATCGTTAAATGGTGCTATAATCGAGCTATCAAACAGGAATCCGAACTCCTTCGCCATGAGATACTGCCGATTCCAGCCGATTTTGAGGAATGGGACGCGCATACCGCGTATATCACGCAGCCGAATCGACGAGAAGCGGTGTAGGATGTTCGCTTGGCCGACCATCTCATCGAAGTAGTCCTCGATGGTGGCGTTCTGCGCCCACCAATCTTCCGGGCCACGATGCCTGCAAGCAAACAAGTACGAAAATTAATTGCATCGTTCGTGATTGCGCAGCGATAAAACATGTACGTAATTGAATGTACGCCGATCTCCATTCCCTCGTTCCACAGCTTCTGCGTTAATTGATAGTTATTATATTGATGGCTGACGTAAAACGTAGCGGCGATCGGACATCCATTCGGATTCGTTCGATTCGCATTGAAGAGAATCTTCGTGTATAAATCGAAATTGTCGAAGTTTATGGCGTCGTCAAACGTGAGCAAGATCATTTGCGGCACCTGTACGGCATCGAGCATGCCAGGAATCTTCGTACCTGCAATTTGCGAAACAATTCATTACATTTAGATGCGTAAGTGGGGGTGAATAATGTGTGAGAGTTTGTATATTGTACCGTCTTTCGAGCAGAAGCAATTTGGTAGGGTGCAATTTGCGTTGCATTCCGTCGCCAAATTCGGATCGTTAAACAGCTCGCAATGGCCCTCATCGCTACCATCCGAACAGTCCACGGATCCATCACAAAAGTACTCTTCGGGTAGGCAGGTTCCATCAGCGCAGGCCAATTCAAAGTGCTGACAGTCACCGTTTGCTAGGAGCGGTTTAGGCACGGACGCTTCTATTAGATAAAATGATGACTTTATTGATTTTTTAAATTATTTTTTCTTGTTTATATACCGGCTGTGATGTCGCAGTTGTCCACATTCGCTTTAAAGTCGCATATCTGCCGATTGACGTCGAATAGAAGTCCGACCGAGCAGCGAAACTCGAACACTTCGCCTTCCAAGCAAAGGAAATATTTGGCACATTCGTTTCCGGTCCATACTTTATGCGCGGCCCTTTCCGGATCCCTATAGAAGCGACCGTTTTCAATACATCGAACCGAATTTACATCTGCAAGAAAAGAATGAGAGTGAGAGAGAGTGTATAGGGAACGACCGCTTTTTATTATTACTTATATATGTAATTGCTTTTTTCTACACACTCACATACGTTCGTGTGACACTTCAATTTCGTTCATTATTTTACGATCGTGTGCAATGCGATTGTTAAACTTATGCGCACACCGCCTTTGACATTTTCAATTTAGCTCTTTATTTTATTGCAATGTTGATATTTATAAAGTCATCATTTAATAATAATGTTGTTTTTTTGTTTTGGAGACATTTATCATGCGCTGATTTATCGTCGTACATCAAATTGAAGAAAATCTATAAATGCAAATGCCAATCAGACATATTCTTTTATATAGCGTTTCTAGCAATTGTTAGTGACCAACTTACTTTTTTAGTATTAAACATTAATTTTTAGATGGATTTTTATTTGCATAACTTAATTTATTTAAAAGTGCATCGTTAAATGAATTTATTTGAATCATTTTTATTAACGATGCTGGATAATAGTAGACCGTCAATCCTATTTCCAGCATGAATATTAAAATACATCTATAATTTGCACCTAAAATTATTCTACTTTCTGCACTTGTAATGTATATTTGATGTAATGTCATGTCAAGTTTCATCAAAACCGACCATTTCCATTGAATTAATGCTAACAGATTTATGTAATGCATCAAAATCGAATGAGATCGAATAGGAATATGTATTTTGGTTATGATTTCAACATGATGATAAAAGAATCTATTTTATATTATCATTGTTTGTAAACTGTAAGAAATTTGAAATCTTACGTAAAGAAATTCAAACATAGTCCATAGTAAAGTAGAAATACTTTTTAAAATAATTAAAAAAAAAATTCGCAACTGTAGGCAGGGCTTTTCATTTAAAATAGCATACATTTTTTCATTCTGTTACACCCTGTGTATGTTAAATTAACAAAAAACGTTGAAAATTGCATTAAAATGTTAGAAGTTAATTTATTATTTATTCGCGTTTGTGTTTAAAGTTGTTTGCAACAATTTTTCCACTGCAATATTGCAATTATATGCATTTCTTTAACTTTTTTTTATGAATTTTTTTTGTATGTTTGGATTTTATTTTGATTAAAATCGAAATATTGCGTAGGGAAATTGAAACAGAGACTAGTAAGGTAGAAATATTTTGTGTGACTGACTTTGTTTTTTTTTTTATTCAAAACTCATAGAAAAAATATCGGATTATCAGGTTTTTTCATATGAAACCGCATCTATTTCTTCCTTCCGTTACATATGTTAACTAATAAAAACGTTGAAAATGCATCATAACTTTATTATTTATTATTAGTATTGCGTTCAAAGTTGTTTACAACCATTTTTCTATTGCAATAACATGATTTTATGCATTTTTTATGTTTGTTTGGAGTTTCTTTTGATTATTAATCGAAATCTTACGTAGAGAAATTAAAACAAAGCCAAATAAGGTAGATTCCTTCTAGAATATCTAATAGAATTCTTTTTTTGGCTTCATTGCTTTGGAGTAGATATGTATAAAAAATTTGATGACATAATTATGGCAATTTACACGTACGTTACTAGAGCGCGAATATGAAATGGAGGAATTTGTTTACGATCGCAAAGATAGACGGAATTATGATCATCGACGCATGATCCATAAAGTGAGTGATGACTTCATTAAAGTTTCTACATGACGAATGTGATATATATATGTGTGTGTGCAATGCCTTATATATACATATATACGGAAAATACCGCACCGGAATCACAACTTATAAATTTAACAGTCACATATCGCATTCAAGTAAGAGAAAAGACTTGTACAAGCGCGGAGATAAAATGGGTAATGGGAGTTTGCGACAAACTTTTCGAACAAAGCCTGTGTGACGACGATATGGTGTGCGGTGTGGAAAAATGCAAAGGGGGAATATGTACACATTTGCCATCGTCGTCGCTTACACACACACACACCAACGCATACAGAGTCACACACAATATGGATTTTATTGAATAATTAAATAATTAGACGATGGCGCGCCGCCGACAACGACGACGACGACGACGACGCTGCCGCTATTGTCCTCACCGACCTCATTCTCATAGCGCGCAATTAAAACGCTGCATTGCATTGTGTTTCTTTCTGCGCGCTCGCTCGTTGGCTTGCTTCTATGCATGCAAGTCATGACGATGCTGAAATATCGCTTGTTGATGCGGTGTGTCGAAATCGCCTAGATTTTTCTTCAAACAATTATTTTGGTGGTCGGGAAATTACATTCATTTGCATCATCAGATAATAAGCTTTTAGTATGTATAGTGACCAATTTGCTGTTTTTTTTAGTATATCGCAACGATTCTTAAACAATAAATGAGATTTTACTTTGCGTAGTGGGAAATTTTTGACAATTATCTATTTAATTTATAGGGAGTCACGATATCATTTAAAATGCGTATTACATTTTTATATTTTCATAGTTCATTTATTTTTTTATAAATCGGTAACAAAGTTCTGGTAAATTTAAATTTATGTAATTTGGTTTATACATTGACAAAGCTTATTTCCACCGAATCGGATTTGTTAATAGACTAAATATGCGATTTTGCGGAAAATTTATGAATAGGCGTTGTCAGCACCTTTTAATGATAATTTTGCGAAATTTTGAAATCAAGTGACCATCTCGCTTACTTTACTTAACTGCTGCAAACTCCTTTATATGTATATGACTCAAAAAAATTAAGATGGGTGATGGTATACTTCTCAGAAAGAGCGCTAAAATTATAGTTATTTAAAAATAATAAAGTTATTCGGGATTTTATGTTCTAGATAATTTATGAATAGTCCACCAACGTTCTTTGCCCTCTTGAAGGATAATTTCGCAAAATTCTGAAATGAAGTGATCGTCTCGCTTACTTAACTGCTTTAGACTTCTTTCTATGGGGGTATTTAAAAGATAAACTATATGACCCAGAAACATTACGATGGGTGAGTAAATTCCCTAGAAAGAATGTGTGAAGACCAAAATGTTTGTTATTTTTAAAATTAAATAAAAAAGTTGTTTGCATTTTAAGTGGCATTGTGGCTTGTGGACCACCCTATATATTTTATAATTATAAAAAATTGAAAGTAATCGAATTCATTTGTAGTTTGGGTGGTATACCTACGTTACATTTTCTTATACATACATATAAAAATCGTGTTTCGTGCATTTGATGGGTCATGTATAGTAATTATTGACCTCGTAACATTGAATTCGTCCCGCTTTAGAAACCTACAAATTCATTCAATCGACTGCGCGTATACATACCATACACATTCGTATTGTTCTACTGCGAATCATGGCGAGTTTCGCTCATTGTTTTCGTACACTATACTGTACTATGATGATGAAATTCTTAATTTCCGAATATTTTTCGAGTGTTGGTGAAGTAGACAGAAAAAAATAAAAATAAATAGAACATCTAATTTGTGTGCCACTCTGCGAGTGATTGATTGCGTATAGATATATTTTTTATTTTCAATTTCTCTCGTCAATATTTTGTGTTAATTTACCGGGATCATCCTGTATAAATTTTTCCATCAATTATGTTAATAGCGAAACTTTCAGTCTAATTGAATATTAATACCATTAATGGAAACATCATAAACAAGACGATCGAAAATTAATTATTAATGATTTGAGGAATCCGTGCAATCGATTAATGTTTGATGCGTGTAAAACGGTTGTTTGCAATATGTATTGATGCGCTCGCCGCCACCGCCGCCACTGTCCGAAATTCCAATTGTTGTTTGTTTGCTTGCTTGCTTGCTGAGATATATATTGACGTTTCGTATGGCATATATATAATATTTTATTTAAAAACATGTATTGTGCTTTTCGCACACAACAATTCCGTCATCATTATTACTGTATATAGTTTCTGGTAATTTAAAGTTCGCCTGCTATTAAATATATATGTATATACATATATATATATTTACGTCTGTCTCGCTTATGATTATTGTTGTTGTTGTTGTTTGCAAACTTTCGGAACGCGCTCGTTCGTTTGTTCGCTAGCGCGCGCACCAAAAATTGACGGCGGTAATTAGCGCGAACGAACGATGGATTGATGTTTTCATTGCGAAAATTGTTATTTGTCGTTCGTAGCACAGCGCAGCAATCCAAATAGATAGATAATAAACAGTTTTTGCGCCGCGAGCGCTTAAAAGTCGATTAGAATCGCGTGGGCGTGTGTAATCTACAGTGTGATTGCACTAGAATCGGCAATTAAATGCTCGTTAATTATAGAGATTTTCAAATGGTTTAAATTTGCAATTGAAGTATTGAGGAGTAAAGAATCTTAAAAATATTTTAATGAATTTTTCCATTGATTTATCCATTGAGCTGAGTACTAAAATGCAATTTAATGCTTGTTAAGATTTTTAAACGGTTTATGTACCTATTTACTTTCAACCCAAAGGATTAAATCTTCTTAAAAATGCTAAAATGTATTTTTTTGAATTTTTCCATTGCTTTATCTGTTGAGTTTACTAGAATTGCTTTCGCTTCACTAAATTGTTTAATCAAAATCACTGTAATTAGAAGAGAATTGCCCAAATCGTATTGTTTAGATACGTGAGCGTAAGTAGTGATTGAACTAAAATGTAATTAAATGGGTGTTAATTCGTTAGATTTTTAATTGCAATCAAAGTATTAAGATGCTTAAAAATGTTATATTAAATTTTTGCATTGATTTATTTGTTGAGTAGACAAATATTGGTTATTAGCTTAACCAAAATAACTGTAAATAGGAGATAATTGCCGAAAGCGTATTGTTTAGATAACTTTATTAAAATTTAGAAACGCGTGGGCTTTTGAACAACATAGAATGGTTGTACTAAAATTTAATTACATACTCGTTAATTCTATAGATTTTTAGATGGTTTACTTTCCATCAAAAGGCAAAATGCTATTATATATTTTTTGTATTGTATTTTTGCATTGATTTGTGCGTTAACTTAACCAGTATTTATTTTTAATCAAAATCACTGTAAATAGATGATAATTGCCTAAAGCTTATTGTTTAGATAACTTAATTAAATTTTAGAAACGCGTGGGTGCACATTATAGAGTGATTGTAGCAAAATGTAATTAAATGCTCGTAAATTGTATAGATTTTTAAACGGTTTACTGTCAAGCAAAGTATTAAGCAATAAAGATTCGTCAAAAATTGAATTTTTTGATTGATTTATGCGTTAAGTTGACAAGCATTGTTTTTTTTTATTAAAGTGCTTCATCAAAATAAGAGAGAGTAAATCTTATTGTTTAGCTTGAAATTTAGAATCTCGTGAGGGTATTCAAGTTAAAATATCGAATATATGTCATAAATAATTTTTTCCTAGATTTTGTCTTTTAAAATGACAAGGATTGTTTCTTTTTGGACTAAATCATCAAAAAGTCGAGCCGTTTTTATGAAATTTACCATCGCGTGGGCTTACAATACTGTGAAATTATACACTAAAATGTAATTTAATGCTTTTTAGGTATATAGATTTATAAAAAGTTTACTTTCATTCAAATGCTATTAAATTAGTGAAATATTAAAAATGGCTCAGAAAGCACTAAACTCACTATAGATAGGGGATAGGAGAGTTACAAAAAAAACGTATTATACTGTTTACACAACTTTTTTAAATTTAGAATCACGTGGCGATAGAATACATGGTGATTATTATCTAATGTAATCAAAAATGTTTTAAAATCAGCTTGGAAAATGTTCTTCTAAGCGATTTTTATTTATTAGAGTTAAATTCTCCTTTAGAAAACTCAAACAAAGGCAAAAGTTTTAAATTGTTATCCTATTTCCATGACAAATAGTTTTTTAATTAAATTATTTCGTAGAAAAATATTAGATTATGTTTTATAAAAGTAGGACTTTAAAACTTTATCGTATTTCCTAAAAAATAATTCATAATTAGCTTTTTAATTTAAAAGAATTGTATAAATTCCATAAAATCTTTGTTAAGTGCTTATATATATGACGTAACATATAAATAATAAATAATTTTCGATTGCGATCTTTTTAAAAGAAAAATTATTTACGACAAAACGATTATATAATTCTTATTAGTTTAGCGCGCGCGCTAACAAAGTGTGCCACCTCCGCCTCCACAATAATCACACCGCAACACCGCAGCTTTGTGAAATTAAAAATAAGCGAAAAAAATTACCAAGAGAGCTAATTTACGGCTGCATGAAACGCACACCGGGCCCGATCAATTCCTATACATATCGCGCATACAAACAGCATTTTGTATAATATCATACTTACTTGGCGCACGTTTTTTCTCTACCTATACCATACCTATCTCTTCATTCTTCTTGTATATATTCATTGCGTTGTACGTGTGTGGGACGTGCGGTAACGACAAGGGAAATTCACATTTATTACTTTCACGTTGTTAAAAACAAACGTGAAAGTGACATCGCATATTGCTATATGTACAGCTACGACACGAATATATGCGCGCGCATTATTAACTTTACGAAATTTTGGCGCGCTAATTGATATTTGCATCGATCTAATCTAATCGCAGATTTATAGATGCAGCTATATGACATAAAAAAGTGATAATCTCTATGCCATATTAAAAAATATATCAAATTTAAATACATTTATCCCTCGATTTACACGATACTTTTGTACACGTTCTCACTTTAACAACGTTTTGAAAAAACTATATGTTGAGAAAAAAAAATTAATTAATATAACCGATAACGAACTTCATTTGTGTAATAGATCAGATTATACGTCCTGTAACCGATATCTACCACATAAATTTAGAAATGTTTATGAGAAATGAATTTTGGCGACACACACAATTCACCATTTCTTAAAAATCTGCAAATTATTATTCTTCCTTGTAGATAATTAGATATTGTATAATAGCATTTTCTTATCATTCATTCCAAAATTCCGCTCACTATGATTAATTTGTAATATCATAGCATTTAAATTAATCTTATAATAAAACGTAAAATATAAATAAATAATGAAAAATTACTTATTTTTTTGTGATATCTTTCGATTTACATTTTATATGGGTAAAATAGCAATTTCGATTTACACGGATTTCCCAGGAACCGATCTAGCGTGTAAATCGGGGGACAAGTGTATATAAATGTTAATAATTGCATTTTTTTGTACTCACAACAACATGATATTAATATTTACAATAAATATTTACAAATTGATATAAATAATTCAAGTGTTAATGCATTTCGGATAATTGGCAGCAGGACCAACGGTTCCTAATCTGTTTGTATAGTTGCGTACCTCTAATTAGCACATTTTTTAAGTGTAACCTAATATTTTCCAGATTTCAGCTGATACTATTTTATGTCTTTCTTATATACCTATGCCTAAAAGCTAATAAGTTTGTTTAATTTAAATTCAATTTTCAACAATTTTCACATAATATTCACCATTGTTAGTTTTAATATTGCCGAATATTTCAATATAGCACTCTTTATCCTACAACTTCTACAACAACTATAATAAAAACATATTTCTAAAGTTTATGTAAATTTACTTAGGTATTTCATTGAAAAACAAAGTTTATCATTTTGTATGAATTAGGCGAGCTGCATAGATATGAGACTACTACTAGCGCAAAGAGGTCTTATTTTTTGTCACTTGAAATTTGCGAAAAACATTTTCATAAGAATTATATGAATAGTTTTGCATTGATCTAATCTACCCACACTATATATATGAATGTAATCGAAGGATCATTGTTTAATAATGCACGCACGGTCATCGATGGCGTGCATGTCGCTCTCACTCTCCTACACCAGCCAATTCGTATTTAATTATTGTTATTACATTGTTTTGTTGGCTTTTTCACAGTTTTGTTCTAGTATGTAGGTAATAAATTATTAACGCTAATTGAAAATTAATGTTCAATTATGAACGCGACCCGGGTCGCGTTTAATTATGCGCACATTGCGTTGGTCGAGAGAGGTGGTAGTACGGAATAGAAAAAATAATAGCCGACGCGAAACAATGATGATGATGATGCGAATTGAGGTTATGTCAATTTTATATAATATGTGTAATGTTTAATTTGCGTATTGCGCAACAAAACTTAGCAGAAACAACGCGCTAGCAGCTTTGCTTCTTTTTGGGTGATGTATAATATAATATAATAAAATTGTTTGATATTCTGATGTGTTGTTGCCGATAATAAATCACGGGCGCCGATTGGGATCTTAATTTTTTAACGGCGCATTTTCACGCCATTTTTATAAAGTCGTCGCATATTCGAGCAGTGGTGAAGGAAGAGAGAAAAAAACGCATTAAGCGCGCCAACACCACCGCTACCACCGCCGCCGTTCTCATTAAAACTATATATTTAATTATCGCAAAAACTTTACGAGCGCCACCGCCTAATGTGCATTAAATGCCTTATCGTTGTGGCAGAAAAATTATGCCATCATCGATATGATGAAGAAGATGATGCAAGCGCGCGAAATGGGCATGGTTGTGTGCTTGCTTCGCACGATGTAAAACTATCAATTTTTACGATTGTAACGTGTTCGGTTTCGCAAGAAATTATTGCCTTTGCATTTTTATAAGCGCAAACATTGATTTCGCTAAGTATGTACTTGCCAACTTTGTTACTAAATTAAATTTTATTTTCAATTGAAACGCAAGTTTTATGTAAATTGTATTATTGGGGAATTTACACTTACGTAAAATTTGTAAACACGAGTATTTAACGATTAGAATAGTAAACATTTGTTTATAATTAAAATT
>JARJDW010017242.1:0-24569 GCA_030264715.1 Adinopsis sp. GC000173 | reverse complement strand
TCATAAACTCCTCCTCCTATATGTATACAATTAAATGAAATGCATCGAATACATATACATTTTTCAGTATATTAGTATCTCTCTAATGTTTTGTTGATGTATTGTAACTTAATTTACACCAGCATTACATATATATTAAATTTAATCAAGTAAATGGCAATGTACGTCATTTTGTTCCAAATATGTGTGAAATTTAGAGTGAGACATATAGCGTTGACCTTATTACTCGCACCAGAATAAATACATACGTGCGTGTATTGTGTTTACCACCTTTTAAGGTTATACCGATTTCTTTTCTGCGCATGTCAGGTGCAAGTAAGAGAAAAAATGTTGAATCAGCGTATGACTCCGTTGGTAAATGGGCATGTATATGCAACCAATATTACGGCTCTAAAGGTGCACCAAAAAGCTAATGTATAAAGTTGCACAAATGTAAATGTCTAATAATATGTTCTACTACTACACAATAATAGTAATACATCTGAAATGAAACGTAGTAATAAAATCAATAAAATATATGTTTGAATTATTATGTATATGCAACTAAAATTACGCAAGCGAGTTGCTTATATGATTGTGTAGTACTGTAGTATATTAAATTGATAAATTGCAAAAAAAATGTATTGTAATAACAATAATTTCCAACTTGGAACATAATGTTTGTGTTGAAATATGCTTTAATTAGCATTATTATTTATATTAAATTCAATTAAGTAAATAGTAATGTATGCAACCAATAATGCACCAAAGCCACAGAAACGTAAATATTTATTGATTCGAAATCATGTCTGTAAAATATAAGTATTTATATTTAAAAAATTGATACGATAATAATAAAACTTGTTTTGCCAAATATGCAACCATAATTGCATAGAAATGTGTAAATAACAAGTTGCATAGTGCATGAAAAGTAATGCAACCAACATTACACAAAACTCGCATATATCCTTATCAACAATTAGTAAATCAAATCGTACTATTCAAAATTATTTAAGCATTACGTAATTAGCGTTTTTTTGTGTTGAAAATTTCTATACTCATACTCATATTAAATTCAATCAAGCAAATGGCTGTTTGTGGGTGTGTGTGTGTGGATATGCAACTAAAGCTGCACATATACAATACAATAACAAATTTTTTAATTACATAATTTGTTAGAATAAAATGCATGTTTCCACTCGCATTAAAGTGATGACATTCTACAACAAAACAACAAAAACAGAAAATAAAAAAATGTTGAATGCAATTAAAAGAGAAAATAATTTTTTTTAAATATTTCCAGCGTAACAAAATTTTTTAAATTATTAATGTGCTTTTAAGCCAATACATTCAATTTCTATATTGTTTAATCTTTCATTACACTTAATGCTACTATTTTATTTAAACCATTAAAAATTGTAATATTTTTTTAAATTTAAAATTGTAATTAACATGAAAAACTAGTTAAAAATTTCTGCTCACAATCAATGTAAAAAAAGAGCTCATTTTGTTAAAAATCAGTCAGTATGCCCCATCAATCTGGCACGCTTTTACGCATTGCTGGCTGCATACGACGACACGAGCGCGCGCTTAATTATCGATATGGTGCAATTTTTCGTCGTCGTCATCATCAACATCGCTGCAACAACATAACATCCAACATTGTTAAAATGCAGCTATTTTGTACGTGTACCCTCTCTACCATGTAATGATATGTTTGTCTTGCTCGCGACGAGATGCCATTTTGTTTGTTGCTTTTTTGGCGTTTTATCGTAGTAGCGGCGCAACTTATCCCCCTTCCGAACGATGTGCATTAATTCCGCGAAATAATACAATCGCTTATTCTATTAGAGCACTGGTGTATTATACATACAGCATAGCATGCAAGCAAGCGAGCGAAGCAGAGAAAAACAAAAAAAAGCAACGAACGTTTGAACGAACGAAGCGCACATAAAATACGGTAAAGTATACATACTATATATATGTTGTATGTACGCGCGCACGCTCCATTATTCTAATGAATTAATCCGCATTGCATTTTGCAATCGCGTCGTCTGAGATTTACGCGTGCGAAAAACAAAACGCGGATGCCGCCGCCAAACAAACAAACAAATGCGCAACGCATTATTTTAGTTAGTTGGCAATCGTGCTGAGATTTAAAATTTAATCTAATTGTAGATCAATATTAGTATATCATCGTTTAAATGCGCGGTTGATGGGATGGTTGTCTACTTTCATCCACTTTGCGTTATCCTTTTTTAGTTGTTTGTTTTATTTCATCAACGATGCGTGTATATTGTACCCCACCAACAACCACCACTACCGCATGGTCATTTTCATCTTCTCGATGCGATGGCATATTTCCGGTGCAATAACATAAAAACGTCCCCCGGACGGCGGTGGCGGAGGCGGCAATGGCATCGGCCTATACCCAAAAAGGCACAAAGCGGAAGAAAAAAAATGTTTAGCCATTTCTTTCGCATGTTAAGAAATGGCCCAATCTGGGTAAAAGGCACCGTCGGCCCCAACCGCTGCCGCCGCCGCCGTTCGCTAGTGCATGATTTTTTATTATGCATCTTATGCGAAAGATTGAACAATATTTGAAATTGCACAATTAAATTAAGCAACCGGGAAGGAGGGAAATTTTTATTTTTATTGTTATTTTACATCATTTTAAAATGTGCGTAAATGTATGCAAATTTAAAATGTGAATATTGTTCATCAGTTTATCAGATCAGTTCGTCAGTTCATCAGATCAATTTATCAGTTTATCAGATTGTCACTTTGCAAATTTATCAAATAATATCTTTTTTAAATTTTGTTCATTAAATCGTCACTTCATCAGTTTATCAGATCAGTTCGTCAGTTTATCAGATCAATTTGTCAGTTCATCAGATTATCACTTTGCCAATTCATCAAATAATTTTTTGTATTAAAAATTCCATCTTTTTTAAATTTTTATAATCGAGGCAATCAACAATGCTCGAGCGCATTCGAAATGTGTGCCAGTGGGTGAAAAATCGTCCTAATTCCCATCAATTCCCAATTTTCGATTAAAAAATATGTAAGAATACTTTTTTTAAACAAAATCTTAATTATATTTAAAATTTCTAAAATGTTTGCAACCAACAATACCCGAACGCATTCGTCTTTCGCAAAATGTGTGTCAGTGGGTGAAAAATCACCATCATCATCATCGATCCGTTTCTCGGTGGTGTCCTAGTGGTTCGTTTTTGGTGTATCGTCAGTATTACGTACGACACATCACCTCCCCCACCGCGCAAACTGACAAACAAACTGGAGGATGAGGAGGTGAGCGAGCGAGCACACGCAACTCGTTTAATTAGTCCAAACTGTATGCAAACCATGACAATACCTAGTTTAATTAACTTCCTGATTTGCTAATTTACTATGAAATTTCAATACACGCACACACTAACACACACATAGACTATCTATGTGGTAGTGCAACAATACGATGATGGGTTGATACGACGACGCGTATATATACGCACTCAAACAAAAAAACAACACGCACACATACGCACACACACACATCATCTCTCTTGCTGGTGGCTGGTTTTGCAAACGCGCTCATTATACGCCATGAATAAGTAATGGTAATGCTTTGCAAAACGCGCGCGCGGGCGACGGGGGTAGTAATGGGGTACTAGTATGAAGGCACGCCGCTTATTATAAAGGGTGGGCAAATTTTTTGCGCACAGCACGCTTTTAGATTATTATAAAGAGAGTACGGAGTACAGAGAAAAAAATTAATGATTTTTTAAAGCATATATAAACATATAACATCGAGGAAGGATGAAAAAAATATATATATAACAATATTAAAATGCTACTAATAATGCATGAATATGTAATCCCCAACATATGCAAAAAACAGCATCATAAAATGAATTTCCAAATTAAAGTAACGTTATATGCAACCCAACATACAATAAACATAAAAAAATAATGTCGTTGAATTTGAAAGTCTTAAAGGAGTAATTAATAATGCACATTGCAAAGCAAAAAAATGATTATTCACTGTTATATTGAATATATCCAACCCAACATGCACAAAATATTAAATAACGGCTATTTTTTTATTCTACTAAGGAATTTCTTAATAAAAATGTAATGTTTTATGCAGCCTAGCATACATAAAAGCTAAAAAATGTTATCGACTTAAAAACTGTCTTGTTTTAAACAAATAAAATCAAACAAATTTTATTAGTAAATAAAACTTATACTCTCATGTTGCATTTATATATGTAAATGTTGGTTGCAATGCACCACGCTGCTTTTCCCACTACTGATTTAGTAATGAAGCAATTTTCAATGTGATCTTTCATTTGTATAAGGAAAAGAAAAATGATTTCTTATCCGAATGAATAATAAAAACTTTAATCGTATGCAACAACCCACACAGTTGCAATACTAGTGCTCTCGCTTATTAATAAACAATTTTTTTAATGGATCCTTGCATATTGTATTGATTTAGACAACCCAATGTACGCCGCCAAAGACGCAATACTTTTTTTGTGCTAATGAAGCGAAAATTGCGCACAAAGTGGAGAAAACAATTAGCGCGGCGTCAAAATTGCGCGCTCAATATACATGCATATATCCGAGCGGCTGCAAAATACATACACGACTACATATTATACTTATATATATAAAAAAAAAACAAAAAAAATAGTTGAAAAATAAGAAAAGATTTCGCCTCCGTTTAAACCTACTAAAAATTCAGAAGTCGCTCGCCGACCCGACATCGGATCATTACCATATGAAATGGGAAGAAATTTACATTATCCTTACACACACACACACACACACACCAACATCTATATCCATACACATCTCCACTCGGATAAGAAAGTTAAAAACCCACCCGCCGCCCCAAGAAGAAGACGAAAAAAAAACAAAAGATGAATTTGCTGGCGTGTGAGGGGGGAGGGAGACGCGCAACTAGCCAAAACACCATCATTGAAAAAATCAATTTTACGAATCCATCATCATCATCATCCATGACTGAAAACAATTGACTGAGCTCGGAAATTTCCCATTGATAGATTTGGAAATTTTATCAAATCGCTAAAATATGTATTACTTTACCTGAAAAATGTACAGTCCATGCTCATCTTATAACGAACATCAACTATGTTAAATGTAACTACTTTTGTTCGCTATGAGTTGAACACGACTGTACATAAATCATTTAGACGCATTTTTGTAATTATTCACGCTCTGAAAATAGCAAATGCCGAGAATATATATATGAAATATGTGAAATCAAAACCCAGAAAACAAATTTTAAACGAATTTTTAGTTGCGCCAATAAAAAAAATGATTAAAAAACATTCACAAATCGATCATCATCATCAACATCATATCACTCTGAAAACAATTGATTTACGATACAATATAATGTCATTTCCTGTACGATATACGCGAGGAGTTTTCATCTGGAAAAATGTTATCGCATCATCGCATTAGAGATTTCTCAACGCAAAAACAATTCTTCTGTCTCGTTTTTATAATGACGTATGAATTAAAAAATTATCGATTTCGGTTTTGTCGTCGTCGTCGAGATGGCTGGGCTGAGGCGCATTATTATTATGATAGGCAACACAAACAACATAAACGAATTGTACCGTCTCGTATTTAATAATATACCTCTATATTGTAGCTCGATATTTTTTTACGAGCTGGTGGTGGTGGGTTGTTTTTTACGATATACCTCTACTATGTTATATCTAGACAGCGATTTCGGCGAAGCAAAAATGCATTAATCGCGCCACCAACTTTATTTATTTACTTTTTATTAGATTGTGCCCGTGATGTGAGTGTTTATTAATTTTTTTTTCGCTATTCGATATATTGAAAATTTTAGTGATTGTTTGTGCTCGAAAAAATACACAATGTGCATTAATGATTTTTCAGATAAATAAAAATGTAAAAACAACAATGCAATGCAGGCTGAAGTTGTTTGTTTTGTTTTAAGTAATGTTATTAAAAATGTTTGTTAAAATGCACTGCATTGACGTTGGAATAAAACAAAATTAAATAAAATATTTCATGAATTCATTATTATCCTATAAGCCGCTTTATTAATGCGTTTTTATGTACTTTTAGTGTATATAGACAACCATTTAAATACTTTTTTTGTATAGTTAAAATAATATTAAAGTTCGGTTAAAAAATTCATTAAAATTGTGATTTTTATAAAAAAACACAGGCACTGATTAACGTTTTAAATGGATTTTTTAAAATTAGATTGATAATTGTTTTAAAAAATTTGTGAAAATATTAAAATAATATAATTTTGTAACTTTGCGATAAATATCTGGCTTGTTTTGCTTCGAATGTCAACGTTAATTAAGAATAATATGTATTTTGTAGGCAACCAAAGACACATCACACAAAAGCACAATATTTAACTTTTAACGCTTATTCAAAGTGTTGTCGCATTCTTCAATTTGTGATTACCGCAACAAACAACATTATTTTGTTGACAAATAAAATTAATTATTAATAATTACGTTAAAGAAGTTATTTTGTTTTGCGATTTTAAAATAATTTTTAAGTAAAAAGTTTAGGGATTTATAAATTCTTATTTCTTATTCAGTAATACATCAATTTCCCATTATGTATATGTGTTGATATAGGCAACCAAGTACGCATAAAAACACAAATAATTATCGTACTTATACGTTTTTAAAGGAATTATGTTGAAATTTATTATTGCAAAAATGGTTGGCGTTTTAAAATAATAATAAATATGTATATGCGGCGGTGGGGACGGCGTCGTTTGCTTTTTCTACAGACATATTTTGCTTAATTGCACGATTTCAAAGCAAAATACGTAGAGTACCAAAAGCGCGCACAAACGGAAAACAAATAGCGTCAACCCAACATACACGCGCATTACCTTAAAGCGCCATTATTATTATCCTCATCTTCTCCACTTCTTTTTTTATTATTCGAAATATATTCATGCAATATTCATATAATAATATCATCGCTTCAAGCACACCACTCGCAAAAAAATTAGTAAATGATAATTTAAAACATTCCCAAAACGACAAAGAAAACTTTTATTTTATTGATTAAATCTCTCCGCATAGCATGTATAATTCGCTTTCTAATTAATATCAAAGCCCGTTTTAATGCAATCAATTAATTTATATACGTTTCGTTTTCGGCAACCCAACAAACATAAAACACCACATAATTATATTTACCGCAGCTCCTCGCCCCCCAACCCCACCAACATTTCCTCCACCTACGCGTTGCTGCGTTGTTTGCCCAACAAATGTTTAATAACCAGCCAATTTAACATAAAAATTACATTTTCCAAAAGCGAATCGAACCGAATCGAACGCACAAAATTTAATTGCCAAACAATTGAAATTCCAATGTTTGCTAGGATAGGCAATCAGGCTTATATATTGACCAATATCTTACTAACACAAAAATGTAAAAAAAACGCTAAATTGATATGAAACTTTTAAGAAAAATGTATTAAAATATTCAAGTTTAGTAACGATGCCACAAATTTTTACATTTTCTAATTAATTTTTCCAAATTTGTATGGAAAATGACAATTAAAAACGAGTTGTAATTACTTTGAAGGTTAGTATAGGCAACCATACTAACATCTTGAATATAAAATAAGTAAAATTTTTAAAACAATTAAAAAAAGGTGAACAAAAAGTGTAAAAATGTGTAAATTTAGTAATTTTTCAAATCAATTTTGCATTTTTTGATGTTAATTTTGCGATTTTCCCAAAATTTTGATAAATTCTGCTTAGAGAAAATAAAAACAAAACCGAGTTTTGTGGTAGCTTCGAAGAGATGGAACACGACCGGCGACAATTGCGCAATTTAATTAAACGTTTTGCTGACGAAAATATATTTGACCGCCATCGCCGCCGCGGCTGATGGTATGTCGCGCGGCGACACGACCAAAACATCCGCCAACACTAACACAATTTGCATTCAAATTGAACAACGTCGGTGCGGGCAATGCAACAACAACAACGAAAACGAAGAAAAAAATCATAATTAATTTACACACACCGGTCGACCACACACATACACCACACAGCTAATCTACATTGCATTTATGCAAATTGGCAACGCATTAGCGATTACGCGTCTTCACTCACACACGTTGACGGGCGAGCTAATTATAATTGGGAGGGTGTGGAAGGGGTAAGCGAGCGCACAAACGCTGCCCTTGCTTGTTTTTTGTGTTGTTTCAGATGAAAATATTAAAAAAATTGTTAAAAAAAAAAAAAAATGATATTTTTATTTACGGTTTGTTGGTTTGTTGGTTCGTCGTCGTCGTCAGCGAATTAGCGAGTTTTTAATTAAAGCGCATTTTTTCGGTGGTGGTGACAATCCACATTTTAGCACCGATTCGCTTTTTTCCTCTCTCATTTCGTATAAACAGCTTTTTCATCGCGTTTGCAATTTGCAATTTGCATTTTACATACAAAAATTACTAATTGAGTTTAGTGTTACAATATTGGTTGCATGCAACACAAAAGTTAGCAATATATGCATTATTGGGTGCAGAAAATGTTTCAACAACAGCAACAAAAAATGAAGCACGAAAAAAAGTGGCTGTTAAGTAACTCGATCATCCCAATTTTAAATTGAGTCTAGTGCAATATTGATTGCATATGTTTCACCAACAAGAAATGAGGTATAAAAACAGTAAAGGAAAAAAACTGTTAAATAACTCGATTCTAATCCGAATTTGAATTAAGTTTATTGCAATGTTGGTTGCATACTATCTATGAATAAAATAGTTAGCTATTTTGGTTGTATACAATGTTTTAGCAACAAAAAATATGAAGCACGAAAAAATACACCAACGACGCGATTTTTATCAACTGTTTAGTAACTCGATCATCATCGTTTGCATGAGAACGCGACGACGTGCTGCGGTGGCTGAGAGCGATGAGGCAAAAAAAAGTTTGCGTTTTTGTTAGGTAACGCATAGAAAGAGAGGCAGAGTGTAGAGAGGGATTGATCACCTGAAAGAGCTTAATTTTAAGGTGGAAAGTTTTTCTGCCGTCGAGTCAGATGCGTGGCGTGTGGGGTGGATGGGGGAGGGGGTGGACGACGAGGAAACAACGAATGTTTTAAGAGGGTGGAAACGACCGCTCTGCGACGCGAGCGCGCGTAACGTCGACGAGGAGGGTGCGCGGGGGACGGAAGGGAGAGTGAAACGGGCGCGCAAAACGCACAAGAAGAGAAGAGGAAAATGTGTAGAGAGATATATCTATATATATAGATATATATTATAATGCACACTTATCTCGGCGCGTTCGGGCCTTCTCTTTTACATAATACGCGTACGCATGCATTGGGAATACTAAAAATCTCGAAACGGTTACATCATTAAGCCGTCGCACGCACATTACCAGACGAGATTTGAATTGCCCATAGTATGTACGTATGGTTGCCTACCATACAAATATACAACCGATGTTTTAAATTTTAGGATGCAGATTTTTCTTACATCTTTGGAATTTTCCATCAAATTATTATTGAACAAAAATTGAGAAGAACGCAAGTTTTTCGTACAATTTTGATTAAAATGATACTAAAAAAGCATTAGAAATACATGCAACCAGACATACATTAACAAACTTTTTACCTTTTTTTTTGTTGCAGAATTTTTTCAGTGATGCATGAACGAGTGCAGCTGCAATTGCGGCGCGTCGCGTCGACACCGATGTCGCTCTCCGTCGTCGCCGTCATCAACGTTTTTAGCAACTAGGATGCGGCGCGGCGTATGACGTCATCGTCGTCGTCGTCGACTTGGTGCCGAGTGTTGTAGTGTTGTTGTGGTGTTGGGTGCTCTGTAGTGATTGGCGGTGGTGTGGTATGCGAATTGGTATTGATGGACGTCGTGCGTGGAAGAAAAAGACGTGCAGCATCGATGGAGAAGACGGCAAGCGTTGTGGCAATGGTGCTGGTGTGGTGGTGGTGTGCGTTCGAGCCGGTCGACGCTCTACCGCCGGTCATCCGAATGGGTAAGTAAATTGTACTAGAGAAAAGTAAAACAAACGAGCGGAGAAATCGCGAATGACAATGCAATTAAGTCTCGCCGCGCAAACTTTGCAGCAACGCAAACTTTTCCCCTTTCTCTCATCGGCCTTTGTTTTTTTCATCAATCATCACCTGGAACACACACAAAAAAAAGAGGAAGCGTATAAACAAATTGGTTCAATAAATATTTTTTTTGTATACGCGCGCGCTAATTGTAAATGTAACAATATTGTGCAACCATCCTCACACACACACACATACAAAAAAAGAGATAATTTAATTAAATTTGATTGTTATTTGTCAATGAATATATGTATGTATGTATATAAAATTCAATATTTCAATTAAACGCGACGGCGGAAAAAAATTATTGTTTAGCAGCGAAATTGCATTATTCAATTAGCGAAATTAAATTTGTGTAGGTGTGTGTAGGTGTGTAGGTTATGTGTGTATGTGCATTGATTTGCGTGCTAAATTATACAATTAAACCGCGTTAAGAATGTCTATAGTTATGCACAAAACAAATAAAATGTTTATTTGCGTGGAAGTAACTGAATTTTAGTTATGCAACCATATAAACACTAGTAAACTCAACTTTTAGAAATAATATATAGCAAATTAGCAAGTTTCTATCAAATTTTCATAATTCTGTGCATTTTGTTTGAAAATATCTATGTATTTTCTATCAAAATTATAATATACTAAGAAATTTTAAAAAAATAAACAATTTTCCTTGAAATGTTTAAAAATATAAGGATTTTCTTAGTAAACTGAGTCAAAATCTTTGGAAAAGTATGGAATTATCACAAGATGTCATCAAAAACTGTAAAATTTACTCAACTACTATAAGAACTAACCAACTTTACTAAAAACTGGTTTAAAATTTATAGATTTTCTAATAAACTTGACAAAAATATTGAAAATTTTGTGAAAACAAAGCTATTTAGTTGGGGATTTATATATATATTAAAAAACAAATTCATTTTGAATATGTATAACCATATTAGCAAGCTAAAATCAAAAAATTCATTTACGTACGTGGCAAAACAAAAAAATACAAATGGTGAATTGTGGATATGCAACCATCACACCACAATAGCACATTTATCTCGACAACGACGACGACAAAAAAATGGTAAAATGTGAAAAAATAAAATGCTAAACTAACATCATGTTCATACAAAATCCAACATAATTGACTCGAAGATTGTTGCCATCTTTATTTCACCGACGAGCGAGCGCGCGCGGCAACGGCGGCGGCGGTAGAGGAAAATCAATCTTGCATGAAATGCGAAATAAAAGCGGGACACACACGAGAGAAAAAGCAAACGCATGTCATTATATTTTACTACTACTAGTGTAGTTCTTTTCTAGGCTGGATGGCTTGGTTCGTCCGCCCGTCCGCCACCCCCTCATATATATCGCATAGAAGAAGAAGCGAGCCTTTCAAATAGTCCACACACACACATACATACAAAGTCCTTTTCCCCCCAACTCCTACATCCCCACACACACACACATACATACATATACATAACATACAAACGCATCCTCTCTCGCCGGCCTTTCTCCTCGGTGAATGGAGAGCCTATTAAAAAGATGACGTTTTTATTGCTTATCAAAAATGCTTCTAGCTAAAAAGAGGATGATTGTGTAAGAGGGGTAGTAGGATGGGGGAAAAATACATTCGTGCAAAAACCACATTCGAAATACGAGACGCGTGCCTTCAAAATGATGTATTAGTAGTATAGTAGCAGCAGCGAACGTTACGTTTTGCGCTTTTCTTGCTTTTCTACACGACGATAATGATGATAATAGTAATATGGCTTAATTGCTCGCGCAAACTTTTTTTTACTGGATGGATGGATGGATAGGGAGGTGAAGCGTACCGTTTTAGAATCGTTTACAATACGTTTTACATCGTTGAGCATTCATCATCATCATCATCGTCGTCATCGTCATTGTTTCGGTTAATTTATGAAATGATCGCGGTGGCTGCTACCGGCTGCTGCTGCGATTTGTTTTCGAGTGCCACACCACCCCGTCGTTCAACAATTTGCGAACACAAGTCAGCGCGCCGCATGAGATAGAGAGAGGGTTTTTATCAGCAGCAGCGCGCTAATTACCAGTTTGATTCAGTTAATGCATAATTATTCGTTGACGGGCAGACGGCGGCAGAGGCTGAATGATAATTTGTCTAGATTGACTGACGCAGATAATTTATCAAATCAAATCAAACTTAACCTAACCTAACAAAACTAACTAAAAGCATTTCGTTTTGTACGCATTTTCGTATAATTTTCACCGACTCTGCGTACACGTAATCCTATAATCTTATTATACATGGTTGAGCTGAATAGTTTTAAGTTTTCTCATCATTTTTATGCAATTTTCGACAATTTTTTCACTCTCTTTGCAATTTGCAATTATTTTATTCCAACTTTTTTTTGCAAATTCTTTCATTTTCTAGATTTGTTACAATTTTTGTGAAAAAAGTAAAAAAAAAAGCAAATAACAATCTAAAATGTAAAAAATGATAAAAACTGGAAAAATCCATTCATCCATCTTGCAAAATTGCTGAAAAAAATCGGAAAATTATTAAATTATAATCTAAGTAAAACAACAAACTTCCTAATAACGCTTAACAATTTTTGTTTACCATTTTCATCATCTAATTCAACTGTTCATAATCTCTACAAATTCTGTATAGCCGGGAGTTTTTATTAAGACTTTGTGCAAATGAACGTGCACATCATACTTTAAAATTCACCACAACAAAAACAAAAAAAAACGCCGCCTTTAAACGAAATGACTACATCAAGCAACATTTTCTAAACACCACACCACTACAATATGCAATTTAAGAAATTTAGTCGTTCCATTTGCAGCGCGCTAGATGATAATTAGTGTATGTGTTAACGAGCTGCCCGCCGTCGTGCAATCGTTCCACCATATTCGAGAGTCTCGCGCGAGTAGTAATGAAATTGTTAATTATGTTGATTTTAGTAAACTACCTATGTAAATATACATATGTACAACTCTGAGAGCACGCGAAAAGTAGATTATAGAAATTGCACATTCGTGCACTTTTGTGTCGACTGTGTCATACAATCGCATCGCATGAAAGCGCGCTTCATCTACAATTGCGCGCCGCCGATGTTTATGACACATTTCGCGTAAAACGTTGACGTTTTTCATCGCATTATACAAAAAGCGAAAAGGTGGCGGCGCGGTGTGCTCTACTCTCGCATCATCATCGTCCCACGAGAATGTGCATTGTTTGGAATGATAGGTTAACGTTACATTATCATAAAAGCTGAGCGCGTCTCAATAGAGGCAGCCAGTCAGCCAGCTCGCTGCTTCATACACGGTCAAGTTTTTATATTATATACCATCTCCTTATAAAGCTGTCAAAGATAGATAGACTATTCTATTCCCCCCCACTCCACATACATCCTTAATATTAAATTAAATGTTATTGTACGCATATCACTTTATCTATGAGAAATAGAAAAACGTCTAGACGCTTTCCTAATAAACCGTTAATTTTATTACATACATTCTATATAAACATCCAATTCCAGATGTATACACATAAAAATAAAGCAGATGCAACCAAATTTACACTTAAATGTGATTATTTTATTAAATTTCAATATACAAATGACTTTTTTGTTAAATTCGCTTTTCTGTAACATTAAATATTGGGTTGATTTAATTTTACGGCAATTTTCTTTAATTATTAGCATTTTTTGATAAATCTTGATGGAAAATCCCAAAAAACAAAGAAAATTTACAAAATTTCGCAACACAAAAGAAAATGAGTCAAAACCATATTGTTTAAGAAGCGTCTAGAAGCTTTCTTAATAAACCGTAAATTTAATTACATACAATTTATATAAACATTCAATTCGAAATATACACAAACAAATAAAGCAGCTGGAACCAAATTTACACTTATATGTGATTATTTTGTTAAATTTCAGAGCCCAAATTACTTTTTTTTATTAACTCCGCGTATCTGTAACATTAAATATTGAATTGATTTAACTTTGCGACTCAAATCTCTAAAATTTCCTTTAACTTTTGGCATTTTTTTGATCAATCTTGATGGAAAATTCCAAAAATCAACGATAGTTTGCCAAAACAAAATTGTTTAAGAAGCGTGGAGTTATTAAAAGTGTAAATTACTGCAAAATATTTAAAACAATAACATTTATGTGTAAATTGTGTTGCATATATTGCTCATTATATTCTCCTATATATTTACATTGAATAAAGTTTCATCATATTACCGAGCGCACCTACGTACATAAATTTAATTTGATAAAATAATAGAGTAGTTTGACGACTGCCAATGTCAGATGTTAATTCGTCGTCGACGACGTCGCAAACTTTCAACTCATTAAAAACTATAGCAGCAAAGCAGCAAAGAAGAAGAAAATAGTAAAAAACATTAATTTTCAATCGTTGCGCCACAAAGTACGCAATAAAACTGCAAGTTTAATTCGTTGCGAAAATAGTTTTGCAGCCTCGTAAAAACTTTGTGCCCCGTCGTCGACGTCGTCCTCGTTCGATAGTAAATCAACACGCTTTCCTACTTGTCAAACCAACTACATACTTTACCGATTTCATCTCTCCGTACAGCAGCACTGTTTTAAGCGTAGCGTGCTCGCCTGCCGTTTATCGTCGACAAAACTTGCCCTTAAAAGAATACAAAACAAAAACAACAGTAACAGCAAGAGCAGCAGCAACGTCTTTTTCGCATAAATAAACCAACAAGCGCCGCGCACAAAACAACAACGCAAGCTTTATATGCTACCTTAAAGTATCGTATAATCATCCCCGGCCCGTCCTCTTCGTTAATTTAATATCGCCTGCGACAAAGTAAGCCACTATACTGCCACGTTTGTCTTTTAATAACTCGCCGAGCACTTTGCTGCTGCTGCTGCTACTGTCGCTCGTTGTCGTCCTATCGCATTGCTCGACAACTAATAACACATGTGATAAGTCAGCGTCTGTGTATGTGTGTGTGTGTTATCAACAAATCAGGTTCGGAAATGGTATCAAGCTGAAAGTAGTAGCAAAATGCTAATGACCGTGGCGGCACATGTGCACACATCGCAACACACATTTTTCGTTTCGATTGATAAATAGTGCGAATGCAATTGCAAGACGTTCTTGCTGCTCAATAAGCGAGCTCGACAAAAACAAGAATTTAAGCTTTCGATTTACTACTACTACTAGTACAGTGAGCATTTGCTAGAAAAGCAACAACGATTACTTTGCAAATGCGTTTAAATATCAATGTTTGATGTTTGTAAGTGTGTATGGGTGGTTGGAAATTGAAAATTTTCATCACATTTGCCAAATGTAAATGTTCTCGTCAAAGTAAATCAACAACAAACGAATCATTTCTAATACGTATTTTAAATATCAATCAACATTTGAAATAAGAATAGAAATTAAGAATGTTAATGTTAAATGCAAGAGAAAGAACAATAATTAATTTGTAAATGCATTTAAATTACAATGTTTAATGTTTATAAGTGATGATGGGTTAAAAATCGTAAATTTTTGTTTCTGGTTGCTAAATGTAAAAGGTTTAAAATTGTAAATATGGCCTACGGATAAACGTTTAAATGTTCAATAAATAAAATCTACCAATTTTAATCTAAAATATTACGCAATTTTGATTAATTTCTACCACGTATTTTAAATGGTTACATTTGACGTTTAAAAGTGAGGTTAGATATTGCACATTACAATATCCTCTATCAAGTAAAAAATGACCAACCGACACACTTTTAACAGACTATGTATGTGCACATCACAAGTTTAGTTTCGATTGCGATCTGCTATCAATGCAGTTGCTGTATATAATAACCTTTTTTGAATTTTCAAAGCAATTTTCATCAAACATTCACTACAGATCGAACAATTATCGTGTGCTTTGTAACGATTCAGAAGGAACAATTGAAAAACAATTTCAAAAATTGGTTTAAAAACGTACGATAATTATAAAATGTAACATTAAAATTCAATAAAATAAAAAATATTTTCATTTTTACGTTTTAAATGTTCTTCTTATATATTATATATCGCCCGTCTTACATTTTAAGTTACCATTGCGCCAGCGAGCGACACAAAAAGGTTTGTCGACCCCTGCACAAAATAGAGTGATGCAATTCGTTCTATTTGTTCTCTAAGTGCTTGACAAAACAAATCTTCAAGTTTTAATTTAAGACAAGCACTTGCAAGTAAAAAAAGGACAACGATGATTTCTAATAACATACTTAAATATAAATAATATAGAAAAAATGGCAAATATAGGTTGGTGTTCCGGCTGATTTTTTGAAGCATACATGTTAATAAATGTGATCGAATCGGTAGGCAACTGAATATACAATATATATAAAATGCATCCTATGTGTACTACATGATTAACATAAGTTATGTTGTTATGATATATAATTAGAATTGAACTACAATTCAGTGCTCCTTTCCTCGCCTGGCTTCACTGAAATCTATGAACTGCCATTCTATTTTGTTTATATGTTTTATTATATCAAATTCAAAACAAACAAGCACTTGCAAAAAAGGAACAACGATGATATTCCTAACAACACACTTAAATATCAACGATTTGACATTTACAAGTGAGGTTAGAAATCACAGATTTTATGATTACCGCATTTATACCCCAAATGCAAAACGTTTCGCAATATATATATATAGGTATATATAAAAAATATGACCAACCGATAAAACGTTTGACGTTTGATTGCTCTCCAATTTTTCACATTTGACGAACCATTTTTGCGGAGCGATGCGAGATGTGTCCGGTGCGATATCGACAGAGCAGCACTTGTGTGTGCACACACACACACACGCTCCTTCATTCTCGCAGATGTCCAGCCTGGGGACTCGACTGATTAGATAACAGTGTTACCGCGCTGCTGCTGCTGCTGTACAATAACGCAATTTCGCTTACTGTTGTAAAATTTTTCGTCCAACCACCATCACCTAAAATAACAATATCCGAAAATTAATATTGTGTGGTGGGACACACCGACGTCGGTCGGTTGAAACATGGGTGGAGGTTGTAAAAAAACACACAAAATGTAGTACGGTAGTAGAGAGGAGGAAGAGGTACAATAACACGGGCATAAATATTTTAAAAGCGCATTACATTTAATGTACATGTAATTAAATTTTAATTAAAATGCGGTATTAATCAGCCATTCATGGTTTTTTGTAGCTGCTGCTGCTGGTGGTTGTGTGTTTTTTTCGCTTCCCGAGGGTTTATCTATGTAGTAATACAATAATATTACTTGTAATATAAAAAAGAAAACCGGCTTACGCTTAGAATTATATTATAGTATGATATATAACAACAGTATAGTGTAAGGGGGTCGAAATATATATAAAAATATATATACGTATATATTTATATATGAAAACTGCTCCCTGCCGCCGTGTTTCTATTTAAACCCACCGCACTCTCCCGAAACATAAAAACGTCTTGGTTACGTTTTACGACATTGCCGTATAACCTTAAATGCGGATTTAGTGTTGCATGTTTTAAATTAATTACGTGTGACAGATGATTATGATTTTGCATTTTGTGCGCCACAGCGCGGCGCAATGTTGTTGCAGGGCGGCAATATTGTTAATTACAATGGGATATGTGCATATCTATTTCGATATTGTTTGTTTTGCAGCGTATAGTATACTATATATATACGAGCGGGCGGGCGTTCTAGCTTCTCTCGTAAAACGGTTAGCGCAGGCAGTCGGGTAGAGATAATGCCTTAATGGTCATTTAATTCGCAAACGTCCTGCAGGACTTTCCATAATTATATGTGTGTGTGTGTGTGTGTATGGTTGTGTGTTATGTAGCTGCAATCATGCACACAAACATAATTAAGACGCTCACTCACTCGAGGCGACGAGATATTTGCTTCGCTACCCCCATGCCTTTATATTCCCCATCATCACCACCACCACCACCCCCTTCTTCTTCAACATAAATTTACATGATTACATTCGGCTAGAAATTGTTTTGCGCTGGTGTCGTTGCTCGCGTGTCATGCACCTGTAGCAAATAGGCAAGTAAAGCGATTGGAATCAATCAGGCAATTAACTAATACGCCCCACTTTAAATTAAGTGTTTTTGTGTTGCCGCACTCAAATAAATCTGATTTTACCTCGTTCATTCGTCGGATTAGCTAAAACAGAGCAACAATTATTAAGTGCATCGATAATAAGCCGTAAAATGATCGTGATGAGTTACTGTGACGGCCATGTCGTCTTTAAATATTATTTTATATGATCAAATGGGGCTAGAAATTGTTTTGCGTGCCTGCTACTGCTCGCGTGTCATGTACCTGTAGAAAGAAGATCAAGTATAGCGATTGAAATCAATCAGACAATTAACTAATACGCCCCCACTTTAACTAAAGTGTTTTTGCGTTGCCGCATTCAATCAAATCTCATTTTACTACTGCTACCTAGCTAGCTACCTCGTTCATTCATCAGATTAACCAAAATAGAGCGGTAATTATTAAGTGCATGGCTAATAAGCTGTAAAATGATGGTGATGAGCTACTGTAACGACTCTATCGTCTTTCTATATAATTTTACATGATCAAATTCGGCTAGAAATTGTTTTGTCATGCACCTGTAGCAAATTGCAAGTATAGTGATGATGCCTACTGAATGGAATCAATCAGGCAATTAATGTAACAACTAATACGCCCTACGCCCCACATTAACTAAAGTGTTTTTGCATTCCTACCGTACACTCAAACAAATCTCGTTTTACTGCTGCTAGCAAACAAGCTACTACCTCGTTCATTCGTCGGATTAGCTAAAACAGAGCTCGGCAATTATTAAGTGCATGGTTAATAAGCTGTAAAATGATGGCGATGAGCTAGCTGTGACGGCCATGTCGTCGTGTCGTTGACGTAAAACTCTTGCAAATTAGATGGCGGCGTAAATAGAATTATTCGGGGATTGATGGATGGATAAAACCACCAGCGGAAGCAGCAGCGCAGCACACGACGAAAAATCAGCGCGACGGTGAATTAAATAATGAATCGTACAATTAGCAACAAGCCGAGCGGCGTCTTAGTACTAGTAATTATGCTTATTTGTTTCAATTTCACGCCGCATAGCCTCCCCTTTTCCACCAACCCCCCGCAACCCGACCCCTCGTCGGCTACCTTCCACCATACATTGTACGTGTTTTTTCATAATTTATTAATTACTTACGTGTGAGAGTTTCCTCTGTGTGTGTCATCATCATCATCGCCGCGTCGACGAACGACGGCATCCCTTTGACGAAATAATCACATTTTTCATCAATCAAATTACTCCCATTGTACGCTCAGTGTGTGTATGTGTGTGTGTTTATAAAGGTGGCACCATTCGCAATTAATGTTGAAAGCATTCCCTTCTCATGCCGTTATAATCCTTTCACATCGTAGTAGATATTATTACTCAATTCGTTTCGCCGGCGCCCTCCTCCCGCTCCAGCAAACTAGAAACAAATACCAAAACGGGATTAGTGGTGCACGATAAAATGCACTGCACAACGCGAATTATTAGCGAGGCGAATTAAGCCTGGTGGTGGTAGTGTTGGGTTTCGAATGTGTGCCAAAAAAACAACTAGGTTAAACACTAATCGAATAAATATTCTTGCCACCAACATATAATACTCGGATTTATATCATTCTCGTGTTCATATTAATTAGTAATTACTGCAAAGTCGGCTGTGATTAAAAACATTGTGTTAATTGAACTTAGTAGGCCAAGTGTGTGCCAAAAATCGGTAACAACAACTAATAGAATAAATATTCTAACCACCCTTATATACTATATAGATTTATACATTACCATGCGATCAATTCTGTGTTGAGCAGCTTTACGTGTAATTCATATGATGTTAATAAGTAATTATTGCAAATTAATTACCTGGTGTAAACAAAAAAACCGGGTAACAACTAGGTTAAACACTAATAGAATAAATACTCGTAACACCAATATATAATAGATAGATTTATACATTACCATGTGAATATTTCAGTGTTGAGTGTTTCACGTGAAATTAATACGATGTTAATGAGTAATTATTGCACATTTAACAAAAATAAAATCAGCTGTGTAGTGTAAGAAATTGCCTCCAAAACATGACAGCTGAGTGCTACCAATTCAACATAAATAAAATCACAATAATATTATACAATAATATCTACGTTGTTTGGAATAATTATATTCACAAATATTGAGTATATTTACTAATTCATTGATTTACAAAGCTAGTAATGCAAAACTATGAAAAATTTTAATTATTTAAACAAACTTACGATTAGTGGTACTATTTCACGCTGCGCTTACAACATTTGTTCATAAGCAATTTTTTAAAAACAGTTACAATATATGTGTATCAATATTTAGATGCCATTTCGTAAAGATAAAAGTATCAAATAGTTATTCAATTTATCGTTGCACTTATGAGTAATTATTGCAAGCCTTGCAAGCAAAATTGCAAACCTATCGCAAAATCAAGTGTAGAAAAACCTCTGAAAAACATGATACCAACCTAAAATCCCTGCGATATAATTCAATAATATTTACCTTGTTTTACATAATTATATTCAACAATGTTCAATTTATTTACAAATTCATTGATTTGCAATGATAATATTGCATAACTATGAATAATATTAATTATTTACACAAATTAAGCGCGGTACTACTTTACGATGCGCATGCGCCATGTCGTCAGCCATCTTGCTGATAGTTGAAATTTGTTTCGTACTTCCACACTCACACAGTTAGTTAGTTATCATTTTCGTACATGGCATCAATTTTTAGACGCAATTTAACAGAGATTATGTTATCATACACCCACTCTTATTAAAGTGATGGTGTAAAGTTTGTTTGAGTTGCATCGTCGGTAATTAAATTTATTAAATTTCATCGCATATCATGCTCCAGCCACGTATCTTTACGGTAATGCATAATGCAAAACACACATTACATAACGTAGAATGTAATTTAGATTATTTTAGACGCTTGATCGACGTGCCACAGAAGAGCTAGTTCACCGGGCCAAACGATAATTATTCTCCACCACCCTACTGATGCTATACGATTGTTGAGCGCATTTAAGATCGGAGAGCTTTTTGGAGGAGGTAGTTTTGGTGTGTTTGGTTTGGCTGGCTGGTTTGCTGGTTTGGATGTGGGGGGCCTTCGAGTAAATTGTGCGTGAAATGGAGTGATTTGTGTGTTTTTTGTTTTGACGCCGGCTGTCTATTTGCGAATTGTTGGCGTTGCACAGAACCAGCCAGCAAGCGTACACACACACTAAGCCCACACGTTATTAATTGCCCCCCACGAATTGTTTGTTGCAACAATGAACGAACGAACGAACGAATTCGCCGCCACAATGCATGTATAGTAGAGAAAACGTTTCCATCGCAGTAAAGGGTTTATTTTTTTGGTGAGTGTGTTTTATTTGCGGCTGTCGCGATCGCATATTTTCTTTAAATATGCGACTCTGTGTGTGTGTGCTGAAATCACAGCGTCGAAGCACAGCACACCAACGAAGAAAAAACTCGATTTGCAATTTTCGTAAAACAACATTTTGCTAGATAGCGCAAAAATGGAATCGACGATGGCAAGACTGCAATGGAATATTAATAGGGAAGTTTACAAAGTGCATAAATTCGGTATTTACACATTCCACCCGCCCGGATGCGAATTTATGCGCGCACGAGCGCGACGCCACCGCAAGAAAAACATATTGGAAAGTTTTATGTGCACGTAGCATATACGCGAACGGCTGCTGCTAGTGCTGCTCGACACGGCCGATGATGCGGTTTTGCGCTATTAAAGCGAAATGTACGAATATATATACATATATATATAGATTTCGATGTTTTATTATAGGTTTCGAAACGATGACAGCTAGCCGCGTACGCGGTTCGGTAATATTGCCGTTAATGTATTTAATATGAATGGCGAATGGTAATGAGTTAGATTTATCGTTATTGGCTGCTTTATGGAGCGAATTAAGGCAGACAATCACTCCATTTACGATTTCATTTACTGCGATTTTTTGGGGTCGAACGAGAGAAAAATTGCGCTCATTTGACAGTGCCGTTTTTTGCTATGTTGAATATTTTGAGGTTAGAAATTCAGTACTAGGAGTAATTAATAAGTTTATTAAATTTGATGTATTCCATTACAGGATTAGGTAATAAAATCAAACTAATTGACTATTAATAGTTGCTATATAATGGGATTTATGTAAAATGGATTATAAAATGTGGATGGAAAGATGCGTTTAATGTGATGCTGACGTATTTCGAAATAATTCCTGGGAAATTTATATAAAAATGTATGTATTTAGCTCGATTACCTCTATTATAGTATGTGTAAATCAAGAGAATTCAAATATTGACAAAAATCCAATTGGAAATTGATAAAAGTTGGACTAAAATTTTGACGGTTTTTGTGATTATTGGAAATATTAATTTAAATACTTTATATTGCAGATTAGCTATCAAATCAAGTGAAATGGGTATAAATAGTTGCTCTGTAATGGAAATTAAGTAAAATAATTCATTGCATTACAAAATGTTAATGAAAAATGACTTTGATATGGTGCTGTAGTATCTTGAAATAATTCCTAGGATATTGATATGAAAATGTAGGTATTTAGCTCGTTTACCTTTATTATAATATAAGTTAATCAGGAGAATTTAAATATTGGCAAAAATCCAATTGGAAATTGATAGATATTTGACGGTTCTAGTGTTTATCAGAAATATTAAATTTTATGTTTTATATTGTAGATTAGCTAGCAAATCAACTTAATTGGGTATAAATAGTTGCTCTGAAATGGAAATTAAGTAAAATAATCAATTGCGTTACAAAATGTTAATGAAAATTTATCTTATTTACTTCCATTATTATATTTGTTAATCAGGAGAATTTAAACATCGACAAAAATCCAATTAGATATCTATAAAAGTGGGACTAGAAATTTGACAGTTCTATTAGAGAATAGAAATATTAAATTTGATGCTTTGTATTGCAGATTAACTACGAAATCAACTTAATTATGTTTAAATAGTTGCTCTGTAATGGAAATTAAGTAAAATAATCAATTGCGTTACAAAATGTTAATGAATGTTGACTCTAATGTGGTGTTGTAGTATCTCAATACAATTTCCTGGAAATTGATTGGAAAATGAACGTACGTATCTTGTTTACTTCCATTATAGTATGATGTTAATCGGGAGAATTAAATACTGCCAAAATCCAATGCGATATTGGAGAAGTTGGGCTTGAAACTAAACAGATCTAGTAGTGAACAGAAATATTAAATTTTATAGCTTTATATTGCATATTGACTATTTAATTGGCTATAAATAATTGCTCTATAATAGGAATTGAGTAAAATAAACAATTGCGTTACAAAATATTGATAAAATGTAACTTTGATGTGGTGCAGTTGTATCTTGAAACTATTTCATTTAAATTGATATGAAAACGTATGTATGTATCTTATTTACCTTTGTTATAATATGCGTTAAGAGGAAACATGCAAATATTCAAAAAAATCTTATTAGATATTGATAAAAGATGGCTAACAAGTTTGAGAGTTCTAATAGTTATTAGATGTTTAATGCTTTATAGTAAATGGGTTATAAATAGTTGTTCTATTATGTGGTACTGGAGTATTCCGAAACTGATAGGAATACGTATGTATCTATCTTGTTCATATCCAGATGCTTATTAAAGTTGGATTAGAAATTTGACATATCTAGTGGTTTTTGGAAATATTAAATTTTATGTTTTGTATTGCAGCTTGTCTATTTATAATTGGCTATAAATAGCTGCTCTATAATAGGAATGAAGTAAAATAATTGCATTGATGAAAAATGTCTTTTATGTAGTGATGCAGCAGCTCGATGGTATTGCTTGGAAATTGATATGAAAAACGTATGTGTGTATCTAGTTTGTCTTCATTACAATAATATGAGTTCAGAGGGAGACGTCAAATATGTATTGATAAAAATGTTGATGAAAAGTTGATATGTTAATGTGTATCTTGTTTATCACCACTATAATATGTTTTAAACGGGATAATTTGCATATTGATAAAAATCCAACCGGATAATATAACATAAGATGGATAAGAAATTTGACGGTTCTAATATAGTTAACGGAAATATTAAATTTGGTGCTTTGTATAATAATATTGCAGATAATCTATTAAATCAACTTAATTGGCTATTAATACTTGCTCTAGAATGGGAATTAAGTAAAATGATCAATTTGATTTAACAAACTTTTAATAAACAATTGTGAAAAATGCCTTTGATGTTATTGTGTCTTTCATGGCTGTATGCTGAATATATTGCAAGGAAATTACATGACCAACATATGTATCTATTTAGCGTGTGATTAGAGTAAGCTTTTGTAAATATTGACAAAAATCCAAT
>JARJDW010017241.1:0-15554 GCA_030264715.1 Adinopsis sp. GC000173 | reverse complement strand
GAATACATTGCATCTTCAATTATTTCCATTGTTTTGACATTCTGACGATAAGTCTTGTTTAGTAGCTTATCAAAGCAAGCAAATTAGTTGAATCATGAATAACGAAGTCGTAAATAAAAGTAATAAATAAAATTTGCACTGATTTTTTATTGAATTCTTAATTAATTCGTATATTACCAAAAATAGTAGAAAAATATTAATAAAAAGACAAATTAAAGTACTTCGTTTTGTTATTTGACGCACTCTTCATCAAAGATTGTTAAATTGCTACTATATTTTTGTGGTATTTGGAGACTGTAATTAAATATATTTATTTATTGTATTCAATATAAGGCAAGCTGATATTTGTCTGAACAGCTAGATATTTGTTTTTGTTGTATTTATAAAATCAGTAAGCTGCGATAAAGATTGAGTACCTCCGCTGCGCGTGCATGTAATGCGTTATATGTACACTATGTTTACCTCGGAACACACCGCTAGTAGTAGATTAAATAACACAAACAACTTCACTTTGATATAAAATTAGGAATCTGTAATGTTTTTGTGAACCTAACCTCTCATTAAAACAAATCTGAATAAAAGATAATGAGCAATTTTGTAATAGTGTAGTGCAATATGTCGAATGATATTTTATTTACCTTATTTTATATATTATTTGTACTTTGTACAGTTTATCCACCATCCGAATGCGTGTCGGCTGGCTTTACAATACCAACTTTATTTAGTAGTATTTTAGGCAACGAACATTTTCAATTTATTGAATTTCATATAAAGCGAACGTGTTTAACTTTATTTATTTATTCATTATTGCCATTGCTATATTTGCTAGGCCTATATTATCTTGTAAACGAGGATAACAATGAATCTAATGTATGATGTTTATATAGTATTTTAATTCCTACATGCTAATAATGTTTAATTTTAGCTGATATATTTATTTTTAAGTGCAAACACACTTTTAAGTAAGATTTATTTTACTATCACTGCAATATTACCAATACTGGCTGTTGTGCAAATTATTTCCTATGGGAGTGATTGGGAAAATCATCAAATTGCAAAGAATTTGAAAAAGTTTTGCAATAATAACTCAAATTGGCGGAATATTGCCTCAGATATAAATAACGAATTTAGAAGGTAAATATAATTATGTACATTAATATAAATATTTTGCTGGCTAATTGTTTTAGAATAGATAAAATCTGTATTCAAACCAGTTCCATTTGTCGGGTGATTGCTACCGAAAATTGGATTATAAAAATTTTACCGCTGCACATTTACATAGCACACCAAAGCGATTCAACACTTGAAGTAAAACAAAGCGATACCCACAATCTATCGCATTTGAATGTATCTGGATCGCAATTTCTTACAATTGAAGTGCAATCTGCGCGTGTGGATAGTTTTAAGATACGTCTAAATGCTTTGGAATTTCAAGACTTACAAGATCGCATTGCTCGTGTTATAACAGTAAATCCGGATGTTAAATTTCACAAATCGCTGTATGAAAAGTTTTCGGACGCATTTAAAGATGCTGTAAAAGAGAATGAACCCTACACTCATGATAGGGTATTATTACTTCAGTAATTACATTGGAATAATATAATATTCTTTTCTCTTTTTGTAGGAGTTGGAAAAATGCATAGGTTGCATGCAAAATGTATCAAATGTAAAATTACAAAAGCTATGCGATGATGCAACTTCAAATCAATGCACAACGTGTTATTGTAAGCCTATGTGGTGTATAGATTGTTTGGCAAAGTGGTTTGCTCACAGACAGGATATGAGTGAGATTGATAGCTGGTTATCGAAAAAATGTACGTGCCCAACATGTAGAGCAACATTTTGTCTTTTGGATGTGTGTTACGTTAAACAAAATGAATAAGTACTAATTTATTTTTAGATTTAAATGTGATATCTTCATTTTATTTATGATTATTGTTATTATCTCTTGTCAATCTTTCTAAATTTTATTATACATTATACTGCGGCAAAGTATCAAAGAAAATGTCTAAATTAATAAGTAGATGTTTTATATAATTTTTAATTTGCATTAATTTAAACTTTACGATGCAGGAATATATTGGTTGAAAATTTTAATTAATACGATATTAAGTTGTACGTATTTATTTTTCAAACTCTCTGGTCGTATTTTAGTCCAAATTGTAGTATGTAGTTTGTAATCCGTTTCCTCACTCAACAGTTTGATGCTTGGTTTTGTGTTAATCGTCAAAAGTTGCATATTTTGATTGCAAAATTAGACTTTAATCTACGTCCCAGCCTAATTCTTCAAACATACATTTGTGTTCTCTGATCCTTTTTTCTGAGCACTTTTCGGAGCGTATTTTTTCGGAACGATCTTTTTTTCGCGATACTAAAACTTGTGTAGGTTTGGTTGCATATATTTCATCAACAAATTGAAATAAATTTTATTAAAAGTTATAAATTTCAACTTGCATCCTAATTAATAATTACTTAAATCGCCGAAATATATTAGTTATAAATATTTTGTAAAATTAAATAATAAAAAGTACAAAATCTTGTAAATATTAATTCTAATCAATAAATTTTCTAACCTCAACTTTAAATCTCGTTTTAAAGATTCGCACTAGTGAATTGTAAATACATAACAAATATGTGGCGTCTCATTTTATTATTAGTTATTAATCAATGTGCTGGCGAGAATGTTTTAATGACTGAAGTGTTTGAGATTCAAATAAATCCATCGATGTTTAATTGGAGCTATGAAGGTTGTGTTACAAATTGCTAATTGCCTGTAATTAATGGTCTATTCATATTATAGGACTAAATGATCAGTATATGTATCAGCCATCACTATTAAACTCTCCCGATTTGCCTAAATGGGTTAATTACATATACAGCGAAAGGCATCAGACTGGTTATCTATATGGAGTGCCACCAAACAAAATGGGTCATGTAAATTTAGAAATCATTGCATTAAATCGCAAAAATTACGATACAAGACGTTATGTGCTTCCAATACACATCACTGAGAAATTAAATCCAGCTAAATATGAAGTACAGTTGAAGATTGACAATCTCAACGTTGAGGATATGTTTGATGTTGAGAGAATGGATCGATTAAAAGATGTTTTCAGGACTAGATTGTGGAAGGAGAGCAATGATGATTTGTACATTACATTTTTAGCATCTGCTATAGAACTTGGAGCTAGATTACCTTTAGATCCCAACGAAGGAGAAGGGTATAATCTAATTAATATATATTTTAAATGTATACATATTAATAAATTATACTTCGAATTAGGGTTGTTATGCGCATCGGCAGCAAAGCTCCTCTGTCGCAGGAGTTAATTGAGCTGCAGGAAGAAGTTAAACCATTGTGGAAAGTACCATCATGTCCTAGAGACTTTAAACGCACAACAGTTGAGAGATTCTTCCGTGAAGCTGGTTTTGCTTTAGACTGGTGTGCTTTTCGCTTGGTAAATGTTAAGATTATATCAACAAATATAAAAATGTTAACTTTAAAATTATTGTAGCTTGAAGATAATAGTTCTGCAATGCAACATTCACGTGCCAATATTGAAAATCATTCGAATATCAATAAAGATCAACTCATCCAAGACCAATGGCATTCAATTTTAATTGACGATGTGCCTGAGCGCAGCTACGTGCACGAATTCTTATTCACCATTTTAGTACCATTATTTATTATGACACTGCTAGCGTTAGTTTTATCTTTAATCTTGTGCTTCCATCACGAAGGAATGTAAGTATTATTCCATTTTTTAAATATTGAGTATTTAATCTGTATGTTCACAGGGAAGATCCGCTGAGTGAAGACTTTTTTAATAATATATTTCATATATGTACCGATTATTTCAGGTAAAATGCCTGCCAGCTAACCACGTTTTGCGTTGAATTGACATTTTTAACAAATAACTAATTACTACAATAATTGATTGCTCATAGATTAATATATTTGTGTTTTTGCAGCGCTAAGGCATTTGACGCGGCACCAGTCGAAGAAATTCAACAATTTACAACGATCCAAAAGGCAACGCAGTCCCTACGCAACTTTTCGAATTCAAGGGAATTCACATGCTTGTCGCCCGAATCGGTGCATTTGTCCAGAAGCTACACCAACAGTCCAACGAATACAATTAACAAGGGTATTCACTGTCGTCCGAGTCCTCCACCATACGTGCGACCAAAGTTCAAGCCGGAATTTTGACAAGAGTCTAACGAGGAAGAAACTCGCTACTGTTAGTTGTTGCGGTTTTCTCATCGTCAAGTAGTTCAATTGGCATTAGATGATGTGTGTACTTAATCTAGTCATTGAAGCTTTAAATATTTAACATGTTTTTGTGTTTATAGATATTATTAGAAATTTTAATTTAGGTTTAATATTTATTCAAGTTGCAATAATACAATAATTATCCTAAAAACTAGAGTTTCTAAACTAATTAGTTAATCACTCACACACCGCTGAGATCACTTCGAGCTACGATGCACTTCATCGTAGTGGTCGTCTAATGAATTATATTTCAACGAACGCTTTTCTTTCTGCGATATTTCTTCTCCTTCGTCTCTAATTGATGAATGCTCCGACGAGGACACGTTTGTCTGTTTTTCAGTAACCCAAACTTTGACAGCAAATTTCAATTCAGTTTTTAGCGATTCCACAAAGGTTATTCTTTGATCAATTGCTGTGCGATGTACATTCCACAAGAACTCAATGATTGAGAAAAGTAAGGCTATTGAAACGCCAAGGCCCAATACTAGGAACACACCACCGACATTTGCCAATTTTAAGGCATCTGAGTTACCCTCATCATTATTTATATTCTAAAAATGATTATTTATAAGTTTGCTTAAGAGGGTGGCATTATGTAAACGACTAAGCACCAAAATCAAAATATTGAAATATTGCAGCTCGTTCACATTGTGCCGATTTTGCCTGGTGGCGCAGGTATATAGTACCTTCCTTTAGTGGACATCATCGCTATGATACACATGTGATTCTAATCCATGTAAATTGTATTCTCACTTTTGTAATTACTTTTCTTTGTCACTTTTAGTATAGATTGGAAATTCATATCTCACATAGCCATGACGTCAGCTGAACTCGGATACTTTCTACCTGTCGCACTCGGCAAAAACCATATCGTGTGAATGAGCTCTTAGGGGTGCCTGCATGGTGAAGCAGCAAGCACTAAATATGGCAAGTAGTAAGGGTAGTTGGAGATGTGTTCGGTCTTAAGGCAGCATAACAAACTTGAGGCAATCCGAAGCTGGCTTAAGATCGAGCACATATCTTAACTTTTATCCGCAATGCTTGTCTATTAAATAGGACAATAGGCATTTTATGATCATCGTAATATTTTGATTTTGGTGCTTAGCCGTTTGATACATAATACCGTCCAAATGATATTGTTATCGGTTTACTTACATCGCATGCACCTCCTCCATGTCTCTCTTTCCACCATTTCCTCTTCAATATACCCAAAATACCATTTTCTTGCAATTTCAGCACCGCTTTATTAATCGCACTACGATATGGCGAATCTATCAAAGAAAGCTTCGAAATTATTAAGATTTTTTGGGATAATTTTAAATTACTTACTAACAGGCATTGCAATGCCGTATCCTTTCGAATCTAAACGACGTCCAACCTGTTTTAAATCGCAATTTCGCTCAATTTCGTACTCAATCGACAAGCTTTCCATTAAGAATGCGTATAATTGGTTCTTCGCTGTCAGAACACGCTTAACACCCTCCGCATTGCTTTTTTCAAAAACACTCGGCCGCGCTTGTACCATATTGGTCCACATACGCGCAAATGTAGTGAAATTCGAGTCACGAAAGAATGCTTGCGTTGAACCACCTTCAACCGTACCGTATTTAATTTTCGTTTGTTTCGCTAAGGATTCAGCGCCGTCGATTGTCGGTGTCATTTTGTCCATAGTTAAGAAAGCGGCTAAATTTGCGGTGTAAGATGATGATATAATTAGAATGAAAAACCACCACATTGATATAGCAGCACGCGATGATATGCCTCTAAAATAGTAAGAATTTAGTGTGGAACAACTATGTACTTATAACAAAGCCGTTTACTTTGGTAATATATCGCAACCTTGTGACATTGTTGAACCTAAAATCAACCATAGACAATTCTTAAACGTCCAGATGTTTTCTAGTTCCGTTGGATTTTGATCGCACGGATGAGGATTTTCCCAATCACCTGGCGCCATTCTACAATAATACAATTAATAATGCATTAAGAGTTATGAGAACAAATATTATTAGACCTGGCTATTAGGTACATGATCAAGGTGACTGAAATGTAGGCTGACATAATATATAACCAAACAGTCATGTCGAGGGGATCAAGGAACGCAAAAATGTTACGTTCGGCTGGTTTCGATTTGCTGTATAATATGCTGATACCTAAAAAAATGAATTAAAAATCTGTCATCAAGATACATAGAAATTAACTGAGATGACATAATGCAAAAGACTCTTAAAATAATATATGTGTTTGTATCTTTTTCGGTTTCGGACGTTCGTTATAGCATCATTAGAAAACTTACAAAACAGTAATTAATATAAATCTGCTAATTGTGGACGGATGTGAATAAAAGTTGTTAGAATTTCGGATTAGATTAAGTGCAATTTTTAGTTAATAATAATTTTCCCTTTTCTTTTCTCTTTTTGTATTTCAAAAGCTTTCAGGCAATGCAAGTTAAGAAGGTGCGTAGTTGGGACCTTATTGTAAGAACGCTTTTCCTTCTTGTGATAATCTTGTTAGAAAAAAAGAAAAAAAATCATCAACGATTAATAAGTTTCAAAGTTTTTTTCATACTTTTAACTTTTTTGTAAGTTTTCTGACGATGGTATAACAATATAGGGAGGTATAGTGCATCTATAACTTTAAGAATGACCATAAATTTATAGGTGGGCTACAACAACAATTATTCAACTAATTTACCTAAAGTCATAAATGGTAGACTAAAATCTACTGCCTCGGCGCGTTTATTCGTAATTGTTAGATCACAAATAGCCAGGTGTGCTTTCTGCAAAACACAAGCACAAATTAATATTTTTGTCAATTTAATGAAATAATTACTTATGTACTCTGTCTAATAAATCTTTAATGAGGCCATTCCACGATTTTGTCTTTTCATCATAATTTCCATACTTTCCATCAGCGGCCAATTCAAATCGATAAGTAAAGTTTAAGAATTTTGCGATTGCATCGATTACATCCATTGAAAATCCCTCATATCGGGCGTTGCCTTCTAAAATTTCTCCTTCATACTGTGGTTCACGTAACATTAAATATGGAGGTCCAATTCTAAAAGCGTACATACAATAAATTTGCTCTTAGTGATGTAGCATCCAAAATAATAATACCTAGACGATACAATAACCGTGGTTTTCTGTAGATTTTGTATAATTTGCTGCAGTTGCTCATGCTCACTACGTGTAAAATTTAATACATCTGGATTGTCAGGTGTCCAAATTGCTACCCGCTCTTTCTTATCCTCTATTATCTCGACCACCTCCAAGCCGAACTCGACGCGCTTACCAAATTCGTTAAATCTTATTGAACCGGTAATTGCATTCAACATGGGCCGCTAAAACAATAAAAAATATTATACAATAGAGATAGAGTTTACAAAATATGTAAGTAAAATGAAATATAAAATCATAAAAGGAATTCTACTCTTCTATTATTATAATCTTGGATTGGCGAATTCTTTCAGGTATAAAAGTCATGGTTAAAGTCTAAAATTAACCAAAGTGGGAATTAACCGACCAAATCTGGAAACGATCAACATTGTCTCGCCTAAAAGCGGCAAATGTTTCTAAAATAGTATGGGCAATATAAACATTTTAGCTGATTGTATACTTTAATGATTACTCAAATTAGTTTATTATAGAAGATTATCAATATATCTATTATATATTATTGGGCATAAATTTTGCGACTTCTCAGGAAGTAACCAACTCGTAACATTTGCACTGGTCATTTCTAGTACATTGGAGATTGATCATCAGATACCACGGGCAAGGCGTAAAATGACTGTCCAGTTCGGGAATAGACCAAACTTAAACATCGGCGATTCCTATGTAATGTGTGTATCTTTTTTACAGTTACATTCAAACTTTATTCAAAATATTTAAATGGAGTTGTGGGCTATCGCCCACTTTAAAGATTTATTAAATTTCCATTTCTTTAAATCAAATTCGAATTTCATCTGGTTTTTAATAAATCTATAGTCTTGTAATGAATATAAATTTAAAACGTGAATGGGAATAAGTAAAGTTTTGCATCAGTGAACGTGCAGATAATAAGAAATCTTTTTTCATCGGATTATTAAGTATAAACCCTATTCTGCGTTTTATTATTATCTCTGGATTGTTCTAGTTTAAGAATTCTCTGTTTCTTTTAACGGGTTGTAGATATAAAACATTATCGTTTTGGCTTGTTTTCAACGGTTATTAATCTTCGATATTTTGTAAAAATTTAATAAAAATAGTAATAATTCACCAATATTTCGAAATATTTACATGTGCTAAACTATTAAACACAATTATTTTGATCAATTGAATAGTTTATAAATAAAATTGCTATTATTAAGTACACACTTACAACTTTCATGTACGTTGCAAGCCTATAGCCGGCGCCCATTTTTTCACTGCCATCGCAACTTAACGGCTTGGATACGATCGGTTCAGTAACATGTAGCTCCTGGAAGGCTGTCGTGAAGAAGTTGACTGCGTCGTGCATTAAAGATGCTTCAGCCTTTAATTTTAAATAATTAATAAAGTAATATCTAAATAAGTAAAGTCGATTTCAACATTCGTTGCAAATAATTTATTGAAGTACTAGGAGCTTAAGTTAAAATCATTGTTATGGCTAGTACTTGTGTTTATTTTATTTATTTAGAAACAAACGTTTTGAGTGTGGAATACATCTGGGTAAATTATCACCCATCACCAGGTTCAATATCTACATAATGTACAGTTTTTTTTTGTCAACTAAACCATTACTTGCTGCATCGGAACTCCTAGTACTTCAATTCTTCTAAATATTTGCAAAATTTCAACAAAGACTAATTTTTAAATTAAAGATTGGTCTATATGGAAACAAATTGCGGTAAAACCGCGTAAATTCAACAAATTTTGATGATTTACTTATTAGTACTTAATAAGTAGGATACTTGTGTGAGAATTTCAATTATAAAAAAGTTGTTTCGGGTATATATTAATTCAAAGGAAGTATTTTAGGAGTCTAAATTGTATAATTATGTCTGATTAATTCAACCCTTGCTCTTTTATGAATTAATGATTTGAGACAAAAGTTGAAACTGACTTTATTTATATCTTAGCAAAAAAACTTACAGTAACTTCGTGTGTCGACATGGTAACCATCTGCTTGCGATGAAACTCGCCAACCTCCCAATCGCGCACTGTATTATGTAAAATAGGATTATCAGGATCATGTAAGCGTACAGTGGTGATATTTGCTGACGTTTCTAATACCGAAAAGTCTAAAGTATGTGCATCCAATGCTGTAATCATATAATTGTAGAAAAACTCAAGTAATTTAACTTCTTTTGCTTGCAGCATAATATCGATAACATGATCGGTTTCGCAATCCAAAATGATATTAGTAATTGTCGATACTTTAATCTCTTTTAGCAGCGGCCTGTAAATCTAGCGTCACATTTTATAGCAATATTGTGTAGTCGAATTACCTTTGATCTGTTAAATAACCCAACTGCTTTACCACCACCGGCGATGAGCCGTGTTTGGTAAGTTTCAAAATCTCCTGCAGTCTCGTTAAGCCTTCATTGGTTTCATATAAAATCATATACGTTTTCCATTCCATGTGTTTTACCACTGTCGCCAAGCCAAAGGCTAGCAAATCAGAATCTGGGTAGACATTTAGCGCTGTTTGCGATGCAAAATTGGTTTTGGTCACGTAGTTTGTAGAGAAGTGAGGAATTTCTAAGTTTGAGCAAATCGATTGCACCATCGGATTCACTCGAGTAGATTGTGGTCCGAAAATTGCAACGACACCATCATCAGTCGATATCATATCACAAACTAGAAAAAAAATGTTATGTTTGGTATGGAATAATTGTTTAAGATAGTCAAATTTAGATTTAACTAGATAATATATTGTAATACCTCTCAAATTTTTAATGAAATAAAAAATATTGTGTGAACACTATATTCTAGAACTCTATAGATGTGTATGGGACCAAATATCTATTCCCATTCCAACCACTCTCAAATATTTATTTACAATCCACATTCATCCCATCCCATAACAAAAAGATTTCTATACCTTCTATCCCAATCCCAATTCATTAATAATACATTATTAATTTCCTTTGGGATCCCAACATCATGATGGTATTCTATCAAGTGATCAAGTGATTTCAGATTAAACAAGGCAGATATCGTAACTGTATTATTTTCTCTCATATTCCCATGGGATTCACAGTACCACTCAACTACTTTGCATTTTTCCCCGACCATTACCTACCATATTCAGCAACCCTATTTTATTTGATCAAAACAGCTGCCAAAAAAATCCCTCAAAATTACCTCCTTTTTACACATCTCTACTATACGTACTATTGCAAATATACTTAATCAAGTTATTTTAGTTTGATATTAAAAAGCTGAAATCTCGTTTTCTATTTGATCAATATTTGCTCTTTTTAAAGCATTTTAAATTGTAGCACGCATGGCTTCGAACGCTAAATTTGATGTTTCTGCAGGGAGATTTTATTTAAGCTACTGAATTTGTTGCTGTAACACTTTCATTTCAGTAAATTCAATAAAAAGAAATCAAAGCGACAACAATTTCTGAAGCCAATTAAATATCCATTTATTAAAATTAAAAATCTGCCTGCAACGAAGCTCTTAGTATTATGCTGCTGCGTACTATCTCATTTTGATAAGAATGTTTTGCGGATAAGTCGTCGATCGCAATGTTATTTTTTCTAAAAATTGTCAGTAATAATATGTTTAAGATAAGTATAATTTTTGGTGCGCATTTTTATTATTTAACAAACCAAAATATCTTCAGAAAAATACTTTAGTCACGCAAAATTTAAATAAATATATGTATCCCCTTAATTTTTTGCAACATAAAAATAAGAAAACAATGATCAAAGTGAAATTAAATAAACCAGAATACTGTAGTTGATTGTCAGAATTTAAATTATAATTAAGTGTCCAACACTTTCGATTGCCAAAAGTGTTAGCACATGGATAGTATATAAAATGTGATTGCGTACCTAGTTTACTCACAAAAAAACTATCAGTTTTCGTAATCCGTTGGATGTTTGTTTTAAATTCAATGTCGTGGCTGAACATGTTGTAGCGCTCCACCGCATATTTGAAAGCCATTTCGGACTGATAATTGTCATCGTGAAAGAATGCGCCTGAAAACAGCAAACGACAATTGTGGATCTCATTGCACATTGTGAACACTCACCGATCGTGTAAACATCTTTGCAATGCACGAATTGCGATATAAATAATATTAGAAGACCGTTAAGGGTAACATAAACACGCATATTATCAATAAAAAGGTGTGCTTTTAATATGTTTGAAACACCAAAAATACCAGCGCACTATAAATACCTACGCTATGCACTCGCACGTCTCTCTACACGCTACAATGTCCCATTCTATTATGAATACTAACACAAACTGTTATAATCTTAAATAAAGACCTAATAATACTTTTTGTTACATTGCCAAATCAAAAAATCAACGTCGACTCGTTAATAAACTTTTATATCGCATAACCAGGCATCAATAAATTTTAAATTAGTGCACATTGTCATAAAATTGCGATTTATATCAATTGCAGCGCGGCTAAAATTAAGCGTTCCGCCGAACAAGTGAAGCTTTTTATAGTTGTGCGACATAAAACAAAACAAAACGAGTCGACGCTGATGTACCGGTCGCCGCAACTCGCGACACTTCCCTGAATCTTTGATAAATTATGAACAAGTGAATATACAATTCGCATGACGTCGTAATGAAAGTGTTGTCGTTGCCGGTTTTGTTTTTCGCTGCCTTTAATCTTTTTTGTCGTCTTTATCCAACGTTAAAAACGAGCCGGTCGTTTTCAAAATGCGATGTGCGACACTTCGACTCTCCGATTGGTCGCGCGACGTCGACGATGAAGAGTTGGACGATTCTGACAGATCGGGCTTGACGCGCTTCTTGGTGTTCCATACTTTGACGGCGAATTTCACCTCAACGATCATTGCCTCACAGTAGCTGAGCTGTAAATATAAATCATATTTTTGCTTTTTGTTCGCTTTTTTGCGCATGTTGTGCTGCTTGTGTTTTGCTTACATGTTCGGCGACTGCTACTCGGCGTACATTCCACAAGAAGTCTAAGAATGCGATAAAGAAAGCAACACCGATGCCCATAAACAGTACGATGAATACACCACCAACGTTTGATAATGCCAATCGGGAGCCGGATGATTCTCCATCTGCCTGTAAAAATAAATTTAACATATTTTAATTAATCCAACAATGCAATCACACATTTATCGTACATTTTAATGGGTTGGCTGCTAAGTTATGACTGATTTTTTATTAAAAATTGTTTGTTTACAATAAAATATTTAGCAACTAGCTGACTAGATGAGCGAAATTAGAACGAAAATGTAGCAAACTATAAATTGTTTATTTAACTCCTTTTTCACTGATATTTCAAACATACGTAATTGATGTTCATCTTCAGAGTTATAAACTATAAGTCTTGTCTGAAAAGTTTAATGTTTTCTCAATATTTCGCAGTTTTTCGATTTTCTTTCTGTAATTTTACGTTTTTTTTCGCTCATTTTGCCATTTTTTGACCTAAATTTTGGTGATAAATGAAAAATGAATGTAAAGAAAAGAACAAAAACATGAGCAAACAAACAATAAATCCAAGGAAAGGTGATAAATTGAAGAGAAACGTAAAATATGCAAAAAATGAGGGTTAAAACGAAAACCATTGAGAAAAAAAAGCTAAAAATGTAAGAAAGCACCACGTCTAATGTCAAATTATAACAATGCGTTAGTACAATTAGCAAACACTGATTAAAATACAAGTTAAGAGGTGAAATTGATATTATGATTTACAGTAGATTTCTATAGTAAATAAATCAGTACAATATTCTTTACTGAACTTAACTAACAATAAATAGCTAAAAAGATTCTACAAGTAGATGTTTGAAACAAATTCTAAGTACGCAACAAAGAGTACGATTAGTTTATGTTTTCTAAAATTGTCTTTTTATTTTAAATCAAATGAAGTCTATTTGTTAACCCAATGGAAATGTCATAACACCATAAGATAGAAACAATAGCAATGAAAATATCTGTCATAAAAGAACCAACTGGTTTTTCCGAGTTATTAAATAGTCGTTAAATTTATAACTTATTTAACATCCGAACAGTATTTGCGTGAATAACAATCGTAAAACGTATGTTTAACATTGTGTTTATTGCTTTAACTGCGCAATTTTCAAAGCATATAGAATGAATAGTAAACTGTACAGATAAAATGCCAATTTCTTATAAATCTATATATTGATTAGAAAATATCGAGATGCTCTGCTAAGCCATCCACTGCTTTAACTGCCATTTTCAATGCCAACTTCTTATAAACATGAATTAATTAGAAAAAAAACGATATAGATGCATTGCTAAGCCACCCACCGAGAGACATTAATTTGGCAAGTAATTATATTAAAAATACATATATCTAATAAATTACCTTCCATAAATTTAGATCTCAATTATATTCTATAGATACAAATTCGCATTAGGTATATTAAATTAAGATAAAATCTAAAACGATGCTCATTAACTAACCGCTTTCAAAGTCAATTGTGAATAAACACAAAAGGTTGGAAAAAAATGCAAAAAATGTTGACGAAGCAAGAAACTTTTCAGGCTAACCACAACAAATGTAAAGTTATAACAATACATTAATACAATTAATAAATTCCAATTAAAATAAGAGTTAAGAGCTGAAATTGACATCAAATCGGGATGCTTCGCTAAGCCATCCACTAAGAAACATCAATTTGGCAAATAATTGTATTAAAAATACACATATATCTACTAAATTTAAACCTCAATTATAGTCTATAACTTCAAATATTCGCATAATTATATTGGTGCTCATTAACTAACCGCTTTCAAAGTCAATTAATTCTAACAATCTAATTAGAGGTACGAATACGCGTTTCATCAAATATGTGAAAAATACCTACTATTGTTTTTTTAGAAAAAGCTGCACTATTTTTAGCTCATGTTTATTTTCTGTTTTTTGTTAAGCAGGTCATTAGTTTTCATCAAGTCAAATTATAAAACGTATCCATTCGAAAATATCCAAAACAATTTTATTCTATTTTTCGAAATCAAATTTGTTACAAGAATCGTGATAAACGCAAATACCAACTGCAATAAATAACGAGAATTATAATTGAATTATATATAAAATTATGAGTTTATTTTGAACTGCACCTGCGTAACGGTGTCCTATTTTAATCTTAATTTATCTGAATTAAAATAATTCGGCTTTCATGCGTGGAATTTATAAAGCACACTGACGTTTTTCAAACACACGAAATATATGTATATAAATATATTTCGTGTGCAGGCGTTTATTGTTTACTTGATACATTTCGATTTTACTTATTTCATTTGTATATATTTAAATGATTGTATTTTTAATCGACGGTTTGATTTTGGATCAAAGCACACAAATGCATCAACGAGAGTTTGTTTCAAATCAAAATTCAAACGAGTTAGTATAGCGTGTGAAATTGAAATGAAGTGTTTTGGCAGCATTTGAATGAAACGTGAGTTTTTATCAAATTATTTCCATCAATATAATTTATAAGCGCTCTATTTAATTGGTTTCAGAGTGAAACGCATCTTTAAATTAATTATAGTAACGGCTTTTAGCATGTTAACACGTTTTAAAATATTTATTTGACACTTACTTCGCAATGCTCTTCAACCACAACCTTTTCCTTCCACCATTTATTTTTCAATTCATTTAATTTGCCTCCTTCTTGTAACATTAATACCGCTTTGTTGATGGCGCTTCGATATGGGGAGTCTGCAATATAAAATATAATTATTACTAATATAATAAAACTATAAAAGTGAAGGGTGCGGTATAATTTGCTCTTGCAATTAAAAAAGTAGTTGGAAATGTTAAGAAATGTTTTTTACTTTTTCGAAAATAAATAAAAATTAGAGGATGTAACCAAATTTCGTGTTTGCTATAAGTTGTAGTAAACAAGTAAAAACTAATTTTTAATCTTTAATAGTAAAAACAACTCAAGAACATAATTGAAAAAGAAACTGAACGAATTTCACCAGAAGTGGTAGCTACAGTGATGAAGACTCATAAAAGCAATCCTTTAGAGTTCTTATATTATTTATAAAGTTAAGTTTCGTTTAGTTCTTATTTAGTTTTAAAAAATGAAAACGTTTCAATCCTTCTTTGAAAAAATTATTTA
>JARJDW010017235.1:0-11254 GCA_030264715.1 Adinopsis sp. GC000173 | reverse complement strand
TGTTTTTGTCAAAATAATCCAATAATTGTGAAATTTTGCATGTGTGCATAATTTTTAATTCTAAACAACTTAACTTAATAATATTTTGCCGTATTATTGCTTAAAATGGCACTTTACCTAAACACAAAATGACTTTTCCCCCATTATCAACCCCCCTTTAAATTTTAAAAAAGTGAAAATATGCTTAAAATTCATTTCAGACTAAGCAGGGCTTGATTCCAAAGCGGCAGCACAAGACCTCAAATATTTCGATGAATTATCCCTATAGTGAAGTCGATCCGGGGACACACTGTATTTTATAAATACGAATACTTACATTGTGTTCCCAGGTCGACTTTATTATAGATACAGGGTGCGGCAGCATAACTTCCTTTTTGAAATGCGTGCTATTCATTCGGTTGATGTAGCGGAGCCCTAGTGGCCTCTTTCGAGAGGGGAAACCTTAAAGTTTTGTGTCGACGTGTGAAGTTCTTCTCGAAGTCGTTCCTGAGGACGCTATTGGTTTTTTGTGATGAAGCTCATTTTCATTTGTGTGAAACCGTCAACCAACAAATTGAAGAAAATGAGGTCGCAGTGACAGTGAATTCGGACCAGTATGTAAACATGTTGTAGGAATTTTCTTTTCCATGGCTAGATAAGTTGGACTTAGGAGACATTTGGTTCCAACAAGACCGTGCAACAGCACACACTTGAAGAGAATCAATGGCTGTTTTGAGGGAACACTTCCCAGAGCACCTCATCACAATTAGGAGCGATTTGGACTGGCCGGCAGGTTCTCCCGATTTGCCCCCTTGTGATATTTTATGGGTTTTTTTGAAATCCCGTATTTATGTGAAACCTACAAGATCTGAAGGCTAAAATCCAGGAAGAAATTGCCAGCATAACGCCTGCTATGCTATCAAGAATCGTGACAAAATGGGTTACATCACTAAAAATAATAGCGTCCTCAGGAACGACTTCAAGAAGAACTTCACACGTCGAGACAAAACTTTAAGGTCCCCCCCTCTCGAACGAGACCACTGACGTTTCGCTACGACATCAACCGAATGAATGGCATGTATTTTAAAAAAGGAACTTATGCTGCTGCACTCTGTATAATGGATCAAAAATTTTGCTAGTTTTGAGGTTTTGGGATCCCTCCTTGCTTGGTCTGAAATGAATTTCAAGCTTATTTTCACCCTTTTGAAATCCTGAAATTTGTCGTAATCAATGCAATACATTACCTGGTTTACCGATGAGGCATGGTTTCATCATTCTGGTTACGTGAACTCGCAGAATACCTGCATATAGGCCACAGATGATCCCCATGCTTTGCATAAGTCGCCCTTACACGATCAGAAAATTTTTGTGTGGTGCGCGGTTTCCCGTTCTCGAGTAATTGGGCCACCTCTTCCTCCCATTTTCGCATGCAACCAATACTTTATTAAATGAAAAAAACTTTGAGCTCTATTTCGTGTTTTTATGTTCACGTATTCCGGAGATATAGACGATTAAAAACCCTCAGGCCTTAGTGAATCACGCTGTATAATTTAAACTTGCACTATATCTAAGACAAATTAGTCATGACACGTAGCGTACAGGCATGTTTGGTCATGATATACCATCATTTAATTTTACGTCGCTCAGTTTAATACAATAATCTTACAAATTTTGGGTTAAAATTGTTATACATATTCTATTATTTTATAATATAATAATTAAACGCACTGGTAAACGGCAACCGCAATGTTAATAAAACTTTTAATTAACGTTTCTTATTACAAAATTATTTTTGTATAATTATATTGCTTTTTATTGAATTAAAATAAAACCTTATAAAGATAAGCAAAAAAGCCAAAATGATAAAGAAGAGAAAATGTACGTTAAGATATAACTGCTAATAAAATTTTGGAATTTATGAACTAAAGGTAGGGTAATAACTAAATGAAAATTAAAGCTCATAATAAAATATTTATTGTTTATTGATTCGAACATAATGTGCTTGACTTTCGTCAGAATGTGTTGATGTAAAAACAATAATATATTTATACGTTCAAACACAATATACATGTATTTTGTCAATCGCCAGGTACTCAAAGAATGTTTGTCCACAAATAGAAACTGTGTATTTCTTGCAATCTACGTTTTTATCTACATTTCCAACAAGCAATGTAATGATGAGATGCCATTGTGTGGCTTTCATATTGGTTCTGTAAGTGCATGCAATATGACTTAAAATCAAAATTAATTTTTATATTATGTATGATAAATTTTATAGTATACTTTCTTTAAAATTAAAGTGGTTAAATAAAACGCAGAGGTAGGATTCACAATAATATATAGCGTATATTAGTTTACGCATTTCGACTTTTGCTTAGTCATCGCCAGAACTAAATTAGTTATACTTAATATAAGACATGGGTATACAATTTCTTGGCATGGGGTAGGTGGTGGAAAAATCTGGAATGAGTAGTACTTATGTGCAAAATCCTTTGAGTAATAAATCTATAAAAAGAGACCGGCTTTTAAATTTTATTGCTCATTCATTAGTGGAATGTTATGCTTTGATTGCAGTTTAGCATATGTTCGTTGAACGTAGTGTCAAAACATCTTCTAGTGTTACACACAATCACAATCTTGCGTTTTATTTTAACACTTCACCACGAGGAAGCAACAAAATTTCTAAATTTTAGTAGTGAATTATATAAGAATAGTAAAAATTATAAATTCATACTTCTATTTCATGAACAGATAGTTACAATCAGGAGTCAGTTTAAAGAAGCAAATGTTTCAAATTTCAGTATCTACCATACATAAATTTTGAAAGAAATCCACAAAGATTTTTGTTAAAAAGCTATATCACTGGTGCTGCAATTTACGATATATTTATTAGTAATCATATAGATAAGAGCCCTACCGCTAATAGCTAATTCAATGACAGATGTGAACAAATGAAAATTATTCTTCATTTTCACAACGAATTATTAGCGTATGCTTCACTATATAATTAAGCATTTTTATTCTGTTCATATTCTATTAAATATTTTCAGCGCTGGCAATTTTTTGTAGAATATAACAGATGTGGTAATGTTATGTTACCTTGTCATTTCATCATTTGCTATAAGCAGTATATCATATGGACTCTTTTATGTAAATAGAAATAATTCAAACATATTAATTTGGAATACAATTGTTTTTTTTTTATTATTATTATAATTTTGTAAGTAAGGGAAAGTTAGGCATATTTTTAGAAAGTGATATTTATAACGACTAAGGGTAAATGTAAAGAATACGGGCCTCTTCCCAGAATTGAATGAAAATACACCAATCGATAGATTTTTCCATTTTGAGCAACTTTTCCTTTGACAAAATCGTCGCAAACCCATAGGAGACGAGACATTAATTTTTAAAGTTTCACACTAAATAGGCTAGAATACCAATGAAATCACTATCTTGCACTGATGTAAATATGGTATATTCTGCATCAACAACAGACCGAGTTTGATGGGTTAGGTTTCGGTTAGGACAGCAGGCCGAGTATGATGTCATTTAGAGTAATCCCCCTTGGGGGAGTTGTTAGTTTACTACATTTAAAATTTCAAACTGTACTAGTGGCAACAATGCAACATATGCATGCGCAGAACATATTTACGTTAGTGCAATATGGCGATTTATCAACTATTCTAACCTGTTTCACGTGAAATTTTGTGCATTCATGTCTAGTTTCCTATGGGTTTGCGACGATTTTGTCACAGGAAAAAGTTGCTCAAAATGGAAAAATCTATCGATTGGTGTATTTTCATTCAATTCTGAGAAGAGGCCCGTATTCTTTACATTTACCCGACTAAGTAACTAATTTGTTCGTGTTTGAAAATTTCAACCTCAAATAACTCATACTCACTAAATTGAATTAGTATATTATACAATGAGAATTTAATGATAGCCATTAAGATGCGAGTACGGGGCGCAAGCGGCTCGTGGCGTATAGAGTGCGAGTATAGAGTGCGAGTTGAATTTAGAAACAAATTACACATATAAAGATAAATTAATTGTACGACTCATGGTTCCTAGACGCCATACATTTTATCATAGAGAGTTATTACCTTTTTCTGCAATTAAATCTATCCCTCAGGCTTTCCTGTGCCTATGCACAACAATAGAGCCCGACACGTACATTTTTGAAATAATGTATTTTTTATTGAAACTACTTATAAAAAATTGCTGTTAACATGTAACTTAACGAAGAACAATTGAAACATTATATAAAAATAATAATAATGCTACTTAACTATTTTTTTATGCTTTAAGCAAGTTTGAAGTTTATGCCACTTCTCTTCACTTCTACAATTATTACGAAGAAAATGTTGTATACTTCAACTATGGCATGCTCTTCTAGAGTAGATTATTATACAGTGTGTTCAATAAGTTCGGAAACACCCTTTTATTGTGAAAACGATGCTTTCATTAAAAATTCGGAACACTTTGGTCGATATTATTTTTAAAAACGCATTTGATAGTGATATTCACTTTGTCCTTCGAAGTGCCCATCATGGTCTGCCGACGGTCAACTTCATTTTTTTAAAATGGAACCCCCCTTTTTTTAATTGAAATTCTGAAAGATCACAACATTTTACGTCTAGTTTGTGATTTGTACGCAATTTTGATTTAAAACATCGGAGATACAGTCCGGTAACACCCTTTTATTTAGAAAACGATATTTTAATTCAAAATTCTCAATTCGTAAGTCGATATTATATTATAAAACGGTTCTTATGGTAATTTTTACTTGGTCCTTCGAAGTGTCCATCATGGTCTATTAATGGCCAACCTTAGTTTTTTAATAAAACTACCCATTTTTTAATTCAAATTCTGAATGATCAGAACATTTTACGTCTAATAAGTGATCTCTCAGAATTTCAATTAAAAAATGTAAGGTTCCTTTAAAAAAATGAAGTTGACGATTGGCAGACCATGATGGGCACTTCGTAGGACCAAGTATATATTACTATTAGAAGGGCTTTAAAATATAATATCAACTGACGTATTGAAAATTTTTAATTATATTATCGTTTTCTAAAAAAAAAAATGATGTTGCCGCACTTAAATATCTCCGATGTCTTAAATCAAAATTGCGTACAAATCACAGACTAGACGTAAAATCTTCTGATCTTTCAAAATTTCATTTAAAAATTATTATTATTGCTTAGATGGCTGAAAGTGAAGATTTAAATATATTGAATTTATTTGCTTAATTTTGGTACGCAACCTATATACGTGAAGATTAATGCACAAACATTAGTTTCCTTCAAGGTAATAGGCAACATCCTCTAGAATTGTTAAATAAAGAAAATTGTAGCCCCTGCCAAAATTAATATTTATTTACACGAATTTCAATAAAACATTCAAATGGAACATGAAAATCAGGAAAATAATCTTATCTAGTAAGATAAAAGTGTACGTGTAAAAACAGATAAGAATACAAAATTTCAAGATTGAATTACTTCGAAAATATTAAAATATTTTGAGAGGGTTTAGTAATAATAAGTTTATTAATATCTGTGCATGATCATGACATACATTTCGTAGGGGGTAGAGTGTACAAGTTTAAACATTTTATATTTTATGTGTTAACAACTTTTATACAGGGTGATTCACTCGGCACAGAGGGTTTTTAATCGTCTATATCACAGGAATGCGCAAATATAAAAACACGAGGTAGAGATCAAAGTTTTCCTCATTTAATGAAGTTTTGTGTTGCATGCGAGACTGAGAGACAGGGGTAGACCAAAGCTTGGGGATCATCTGTGGTCCATATGCGAGTATTCTGCGAGTTCACGTAACCGGAAAGATGAAACCATACTTCATTGGTAAACCAAGTAATGTCAAGTACTCCTATATCTCAAAAACTGTCTATTTTTGAGTTTTGTACCAAGGAGGACTTTGGATCAGGAGGCCATAAACTATAACATATCAAACTGTCAGATAATTTCAGTAAGGTCCAAAATCCCTAGTGTTTTGTGCGGGGTCCTTGGTCCAGCCCTTCTTCCCATTCTCGCATGCAACCAAAACTTCATTAAATGAAGAAAACTTTGAGCCTTACCTCGTATTTTAATGTTTACGCATTCCCGAGATGTAGACGATTAAAAACCGTCAGTTTCGAGTGAGTAGATTTAACGAATCTACAATATGAAAGCTTCTATTGAAGAAATAATATCAGTAACGCATTTGAAAGCGTTTCGCTTTAGCTAGCCAAAGATTTAGTATTATAGTTTTTGTAACAAAGGAATCCAGACGGTTTCAAAGATGTTCAAAGCAATGCAAATTAAATCAAAACTGGAAAAAATATATGAATATGTATGTCAAACATAAAATAAAGCGTAAATGTTTCTGAAATCTAAAGAGAATTTATTAGAAAATATTATGGTACAAAAAAAGGATTATTAGTAAAGAGAATAGAACTTCTTTAAATATTTTCGTATTTAAGTCTCGTTTATATAATGACAATTCTTGTTTTAAATCAGCATTTGTAGTTTGTTTATTATTGGTAATGGTTCTCAACCCATCAATTTCTTGCGGTGATTTAGCATCATTTGCTTCAACAACATAATTTGTTGTTTCAAGTTTTTGAAATTGTTGTAGTTGTGAATTTCCTAAATCATTGTCTTGACCCGGAAGATTTGATTGGCTATTGATAACCAGTTCCATTGCAACGATTTCACTCTGACGGTATTTTGACTCAATTATGTAATTATTTACTAACCATTTCCATTCCAACTAAAATGGTAAACAATGAATTTAATATACATTTTTAGAACGTCTTTAATTTAAACTTACTTGCTTGTTAAAAACTTGTTCAGGAAAATTCTCCAAATGCTGCTTTTCATGTGCTTTATTTATTAATAAGCTTAGATGACTATCTATTTTAAAAGAGCACGTTCCTTGTGGTTTGCTTCGACACTGTATTCCAATTCTAATTTTACCGTATTGAGTTACTACCCATAAACGCCACTCCAAATTACTCATCATAAATGTTATCTTCTTCCATGTGTAATTCTTTACATTTTGGTCTGGATTACAGAGCGATGATTTAATTTGAAATTGAATTTTCGCTTTGCTTTTATTCATATTCTTTAACTCTTCATAATTATCGAAAATTACTTGCATCTTAGCGACAATGAAAACTTATTGTTAGATGTTTTCAAAAAAACGTCTCTCGTCAAACTGACTTTCACTGTTAATGTGAAAAATGGCAATTTGCCTCCCTTATTTTATACAATATTGATTTTAAGGAGCAAAACGCGTGCAGGCAAATTTAACAAGATCTAAAGCGATAATTATTTTTTAAAATAACTTCATGTAAATATGTGTATAGAAATTTCTATGTTTAATTTCAAAACAAACCAAAAATAAAATAATTTTATATTAGCCTGTTTATAATTTTATTTTCTTATGTTTGTATTTTCAATGTTATTTAAACAATTTTTTGGCAGTTTTGATTTAGATTTGTGAGATTACCATGTTTTCTAATACACTAGGCAAAATATAAATGGAATCGGTGTAAAAATGAAACGTCCTTTTTTATATACATAAACAATATGAAATTGTCCCCGTTTGGGACTTTTCGCGGACTTGTCAGTGAAATAGAACGGTTGACAGTTCATGTTCCAGCGCAAATAGAACATAAAAGTCCCTGTTAGGAACATTGTTCCGCAAATAGAACAAACTGGAACCAGTGATATAACTGGAAAAAACCCACGGTTATAATATATAATTCTAACGTGTGTTCTAATAATTTGATTGATAAAATTAGTCACTCCAGAGTACTGTCAAACAGCTTCTGAGGGACAATCTGTCAATATTTTTTAGAGAAAGAATAACTCTTTCGTAAATCTACTATTTATTTAAGTTAGAATCACCTTAAAATATATCGCAAAAAGTTATTTATGAAAATTAAGGAAATCTTGTCGTGAAAGGATTATATTTTAGATTTGTCTAATCGTTTTGTCATTTGATGGTGACAACAACAAAATTGCATGTGCCTGGAAATTACATTAAGATATCAGTGTATTTAAGCTGTCGATGGTATATGTAGTAAGTTAATTAACGAAATCTTTTATTTCTTAATAAAATGATTAATTGTCTTGAGGAAAGAAGTATTAGAAAAAAAATGCTAAAATGCTACTTCAAAGTAGTGTCAATTTGACAGCCTTTCTACTCAAACGGATTAAATCTGAAACATTTATTTCATTATTTCGCATTTAAGCATCGCTGATGAGAAAAATAGTTACCTACAGGATAAACAATCATCGTGATGTGGCGCAACAAATTGAATTTGGATAGAATCAATATAACATCGCATCGTTTTGCAAAGAAGTAATAGAAGAAATATTATTAAAATGCTACGTCTAGATAGATTTAACTGCATTTCCACTCAAACCAAATAAGTCTGGAACATTTATTTAATAATTTACGTAGTCAAGCTTGAATAATCAATGCAAGGAAAAAATCGATACGACTAGCTGCTAAATATACGTACCGCAGACAGTTAACTCAATACAATCAATCAAGTTGGAATAATATCCTTCAGATTGCAGCTGCACTAAATGGTGGGTTTGCGAGATATAGTAGAAAATCATATTATTCTGTGCTAGAAGGGTTTTTCTTCATCCCGTACTCAAAAAGAGATTCAATTAATTCTACAATCATTCAAGTTTAAATTAATATTGTGCGTTTAGCTAATATCCTTCAGATTGCGAGCAAGAAAGCGATGTCTCCATGTCTCCACTTGCTGGAATATACCCGCGCAAGTTTTACCTCAATTTGCACTCAAGACGACGGTGTGGATCAGATTTTAAATTTGGCTGATATTCTTTGATGGTGTTTCCTGGTCTAGACAGTGACATGTTTGTCGTCAAAACATTTGCTCGCCGCTGGGGTAAAAGGTGGACATAATAAATCGGAATAAAAAGAGTAGAAATAAAATAGAATATGGTAAAAAGCCCGAACCGTTGTATGTTCATCAAAGCATATTGACAGTAGATTTTTAACAGTACTCTGGATAGCCTAATTAGGGTAGAACGTTAGTAAAAACAATTTGTAGCTAATTTCAGAAATATTCAGATACTAAAGAAAGGATGGGTGCATAAATGTTGACCCGCAATAATCTTTTCATTAAAGTAGGCTAGTAATCTTTAATAGATACACAAATTTTAGATATTTTGTTCTTTGCTTTTCTAGCTATTAATATTGTATACTAGTGGTAGTAGTTAGTTGGCGTTTGTATTGTCGGGTATCGTATTTTTTACGCTCCACATTTTCTACTACTACTTAAACTTTTATACATTGTAAACACACTGACCTTTCAATGTCGTATGAATCGTGTATGACACATTCTAACATGAATTAGTAGCACAGGAGGATACATTGAAGAAAGGGAAGAACTCACAATTCGTGGGGATTGCTGGAATGTAATTAACATTAGCAATTTTTACTGAGTCATATAAACAAGATGTTAATAAGATGTTCAGGGTGTTCAATAAGTTCAGAAACCCCTTTTATTTTGAAAGCGATGGTTCCTTTAAAAATTTTAAACACATAAGTCGATATTATTATAGATATTAAGGACAACTTAACCGCTTTTGAAACCACATACATAACTATAGATTACTGCAGCTCGCAGCAAAATAGTCTAAACATTTATTAGTTGTCATAAACGCATTCACTATTTAGGCATCCAAATCAGAAGTCACAGCAAAGCTAGAAACTTAAGCAATGATTTTTTAAAATTCAAGCAGAACAACGAAAATCGTACATCATCACCTTCAAAGGGTTGACACAGTATTGCGGACAACAAAGAATAATATATGTTAAAACTACCGTTGGCTTACCCAACAAAGGTGAACAAATAAATAAAATCATCATACCAATTTTAACGAATGTCAATCCCAACTAATTAGATGGAATAAACACGTGCTCATGCAACAAACAATTACCTCAACACATCAAACAAGTAAAAATGTAACAAATTGTTAATTAAAAGGAAGATACGGATAAACTACTAATATTTATTAATTTTACACAAAATAAAAATAGGATATTGCTAAAATTGTCAATGGAAAAACTACACGGCTTTGAATTGAATAAAGCAACAAATTATATTATAAAAACAAAAGAAGAAAATTACAAATATTTCCAGAAGAAGAAATGAAACCTGCATTTATAAAAATTAGATCTAGAGTTTTAGGCCTAAACACAATTAACAATAATGTAGGTATGTATATAAAAGAAAAAGAAATGACTCCTATAGAATCGAAACAAATAATTACGTGGGCAGAATTCTTCAAACCATGACCGATGTAGTAATCCGAAGAAATTAACAACCAAAAACACTAGTACGATCAGAAGTAGATTGTGTAGAAAGTAGGATGACTAGAGATAACTATAGTAGTAAACAAACAAGACTATAATTGAATTATATATGTGTTTTGTAGCCATTTTAATGGCTCTACTAATTCCCGTATTGTTTCAATAATGGAAGGGGGTTTGGCAGCTTCCCTTTTCTTCATGAACCGCCAAATAAAATTACTTAACCAATCAAATAACTCTCCCTTGTTAGGCACCAAACTAGAATGCGAAGGCTATTCATAGCCATATTCATTCCAAATAACTATTATCATAAGGAAAACAAATAAAATGTTACTATTAAGAATTAAGATTTTGTAAATATTCCTCACATTGTATCTATAATATTTTTGCTGTAAATAAATCAATTTAAACTAAAAAAAAAAACTAATTCCCGTATTGTACTTTGCGCGCGCGCGTGTTTGTGTGTGTGTATGCGTGTATGGATGTGAGTATAGTTTATGACCTCCCAATCAAAAGTCCTCATGAGTACAAAACTCACAAATGGGCAAATTTTGAGATATAGAGGATATAAGGTCATCAACTGCCGTATTTTTTTGACTATATTTGTGTGTGTGTTATACGTTTAAGCTTCGTACAGACTTGAGCATTTTTGCGCGCACGAATAGTTTGGACGTACGAACGCGATCCGTCGCTTGTCGGTACATCAAACGATTTTCGTGCGAAACGGCGCTCAGAGTGTGCTTGCGTACAAAATCAACACGTCCAGACTTGAGCATTCGTACGCATTGTGTAGTTAAGGGGGCTCCACCGCGGATTGACTGCGTTCGTACTCCCATAAGAAACAATGTTAATTGGAAACAATGATTACAGCCGTTTGGTAAAAGATATTGACATCATTCAAAAAAAGAAA
>JARJDW010017233.1:0-15796 GCA_030264715.1 Adinopsis sp. GC000173 | reverse complement strand
CATTTTTGATTATTGTGTAATTTTATGTTTTCTTGGAACGTCCGACGCAAGGCTTTACAATGCAAATATTAATTTACTTAAAATCCACTTCGTAAGCGAATTAAGATCTAAATTTATAGCGCGCGGCGAAAAAGCGGGCGCATATAAATTTATGGAATCGATTCGCAAAGCGCAAAATGTAATTTCGACACATATAGAAAAGATTTGTAGGTAGGTAGTACTACGATAAGACATTTCTAATAAAGGTGGCGACAAGCGCGCTCGCTTGATTGAGTTAAATAAGCATCAGCTTCAATTTGACGCGCTGAAATATTTATAATTTTCAAAAGGGAAGCGTGCTGAATAAAAATTGCCTGCTTCTCATGTGATATGTACTTACTTACTTATATAGGCGATGCTCATTTGAATTTATTTAATGTATTCGGAATTATTCGCAATGATAAAGCAAAAAAGCGGCTTCATTGCGAGAAAATCAAATAACTTTTTTAAAATAAAGCGATAATTTTAGTGGATTCAGCTGCATTTTAAATATTTTACCATTACTGCATTAAAATTCTTTATAAGTTTCATTCAAGCCACTCTTTGATAAATTTTGTTTGATTTTATGAAAATTTGCAGCCTTTTTTAACGTTTCTAATATAAATTGTGTTTGACTTTTTAAAGCATTTTTTAACCACCTCTTTAAATATTTATTTTTCTGTGTGGTTTTAAATTTTAATGCCAGTTTTAAACGTTTTAATAAAAAATTCAGGAAAAAATTTAAATAATTTTCGATTATTTTATTGACAAGCATTTTTTACATTGCTGATGGAATTTTTATTCATTGTTTTTAGCAATTTTACAAAAATTTGGAGAAAATTTTGTTTATTTCACTTTCATTAACGATAAATAATACAAACTTTGGTAATAATTTAATTATTTTTGAGACATTTTTTAAATTATTTTTAGCAATTTTAGAAACAGCGAATAAAGTTCAAAATACCAAGTAATAAATTTTATAAAATTGCATATTTTTCATATGATATTTGCGACTTTAATTTGAATTCAGATTTAATGCATTTGGAATTATCCGCAATGATACAGCAAAAAGCGCTTTCCTTGCGAGCGTAAGCCAAATAACTCGTTTACATTTTTATTTTAAATAAAAGCAACGACGGACGGTTTTAGTAGAGGATATTCTTCATAGCCATAAATATTAAAATGAAACACATCCACCTTACCTTATATTATATATGAATATGTAATTTCATAAAAATGTGTTTGATTATATCAGCGCCGTGGCTAAACTTTCGATGTTATCATCAATCGAGAAAGGAAACACGCTCGTTTTTTAGGAGGTGTAAAAATTCACCTGCTACCAAATTAACGTACGCGTGTAGATACGTAAAAATACCGCAAAAAATGTTACATGTAAATGACCTTTTTAACGTTTTTACAGACGTCTAGATTAAGTGCGCACTGTAAAATAGCATTTTGCAGCCTTAAGCGTGTCAACGTGCGAATTAGCAACGCTTGATTACAAAAATTATCAATATATGTATTTCATGTTTTTAGGTTGAACTTAAAGATACCAATTTCAATTTCTTCAAAATTTGTCCAGAAACTTTGCAATATTTAATTTTTAACTTATTAGCCCTGATAGTGATAATGCAAACACTTCCAACCCTTGAATAAAATAATTCTTTTCATGCCTTAATTTTTTGTGTATTTACATCAGTCTTTAGGTGCATCTAGCGTCCGTAAAGTATTATTTTGCATGTCTAGGCCTGTAAACTGTAACATTTTGAAATCAAATGTTGGCAATTCGGATGTTTATATGCCTAGACCTGCAAAATAATACTTTACAGGACGCTAACATATCTACTTACGAATAGAGATGGATTGAAACACGCAAACAAACAAAAATCATTGGCAGGTAAATATCTATTATGATTGCAAAATATTTATTTTCTAGTTTTACGACTACTTAGAATTTATGGTATATAGAAAAGTTTATGAAACACTCATTTTTTATTATGTAAAATTCATCTTCTTCCAAATTGTTCTACGAGAATATATAAAATGTTGGCAATTGAGATGTTTATAGGCATAGACCTGCAAAAATAATACTTTACAGAAGGCTAAACATATCTACCTAGATATAGATTGAAACACGCAAAAAAGACATGAGAAAGTTATTTTAATAAATTTTAGTAAAAGTTATTTGATTGTCAGGTAAATGACTATCATGATACGAAAATGTTTATTGTCTTGTTTTACAAGTACTTAGAATTTATATTAAATAGAAAACTTTATAAAACACTCATTTTTTATTCATCTGCTTCCAAACTATTCTACGAGAGTATATAGAATTACCGCAAAGTTTTAAATTTGTAAAAGTTATTTGATTGGCAGGTAACCAGCTGTTATGATATGATAATGTTTATTGTCTTGTTTTACGAGTAAGTACTTAAAATTTATATATTATAGAAAAGTTTATATATAAACTTTCCTGTTAACTTTTCTACCGTATTCAAAACGTTTGCATTAACTGCCATATAATATCCTGTGTGTGTTTCAAAGTTAAAAAATGATTATGTTGGAAATTCGGACTTTTACAGGCCTAGACTTGCAAAATGATATTTTACAGGACGCTAGGCCGACGCACCTTGAAACAAAGTCATGAAAAAGATATATTTTAATAAACTTTAATCAAAGTTATTTGATTGTCAGGTAAACATCGATTATGATCTGAAATTGTTTATTTTTTTGTTATGCGAATATTTAGAATTTATATTATATATTATAAAACACTGATTTTTTATGTATAAATTCATCTACTTCCTAACTATTTTGCGAGAGAATTATAAGAAAAAAAAGTTGTAAAAGTTATTTGATTGGCAGGTAACCATCTGTTATGATATGATAATGTTTATTGTCTTGTTTTACGAGTAAGTACTTAAAATTTATATATTATAGAAAAGTTTATATATAAACTTTCCTTTCAACTTTTCCTCCGTGTATTCAAGGCGTTTGCATTAATTTATACGTTCAAACTGCCATAAAATATCGTGTGTGTGTCAATGCTAAAAAAAATAATTATGTTTAAATTGGTAATTTAAAATAATTCAAATAATACTTTCGAACCCGTCTATATTGCTTGCTTTAATCGCAATTATTTTGGAAAGTAATACAAAATAAAATAAAATAAAACAAGTTGTTTTGCAGTCATGAAAGTGCCAGTCTGCTGCCAGAGCTAATAAAACTGATAATAAGATTAATCAACGATTCCAACAAACATCTTATTCGACACAAACATAGCAAATTAATTTTCTTCGCTCCAAACAATTTTTATGTATCTATTAATTAATTTTACGAACGTATAATCAATCAATTTGATTGCCTAAAATCACGTCAACTGTATTAGACTTTCAGATTGATTTCCATCGCTCGCTCGCAAGTATAATAAATGAAATAAATGTTTTTATGGTCAGTAATAATAAAGTAGGACGATTTCAACGTTTTGCACATACTACATACCTACAACAAAAAAATCGCAGCAATTTAAAACGTTTATCTCTCAACGTCTACACTGCACACTTTTTCTTGCAAATAACAAAAAAGTTATTTACCATTCGTCTTCATTGTAACAAAATTCTTATGTCATATTGTGAGAATTATCCATGAATATAACGGATTGTAAAAAAAACACAAAACAACAACAACATAAGAAAACATTTTTTCTTGTTTAATATAGAAACAAAACGCCATAAAATAGAAATATTCCGCGAGGTAGAAAATTTCGAGTTAATAATTAACATTCGCACATTAAGACTAATTAATGCGAACAGAAATTTGTATACTGAGGTAAACGACGCATTGTAAAATTTTCATCACAAAACCGCTGCAATCAACTCAAAACTATTTAGTGTAGATCAGTGTTCTCAACCTATAATAAAAAACTCCCTTTAATAAAAGCATTATATTTTATCGTCTCATTTGTTGATTTTTTTTATTGGATTAATTAAATTCTACCAATAATATATAACTTCTTTAAATGTTCTCAAAAAAATGTTGTCAATTCTGCTAAGTCTGGCTGTTGCCCTTAAAAATATTACTAAGCACCTAAGAGCAGAGTGGCGCAGTGGAAGCGTGCTGGGCCCATAACCCAGAGGTCCGTGGATCGAAACCACGCTCTGCTAAGAACTTTTTGTGGTGTTTTTTAGTTTCTACACATAAAATATACTTCTAATAAATATAAGAATTTATTTTAATATAGTGCAAACAAGGCTTTGAGTTGATACTACAATATTTATCGTTAGCTAAAAATTTTAATGTTTTCGATACTACCCAGAATATTATCTTTTGCCCTCCAAAATATACATTATAACTAATCGTCCTGTTTGAAAATCACTGGTACACATCTAAAGTGGGTAACAACGCAATTTATTGACTCAAAAAATAGAGTGAAACTTATTCCAAGTATGTTACAACAATATATATATATATATCCTAATGGCGAATGTCAACTGCAGTTAAGATTTCAATTCTCAGATTATACCGGTCTATTTGCAATAGCATGAATGAATGAAATAAACGGCTATTTTGTATGATCATCGAAAATAACAGAAAAGTCTATAAAGTTTATTTATGTCATAAACAACAGCTATTATGAAAAATAATACCTTGGGTACTTAATTAAACATCTGACAAGATTGTAAAACTTAAAAATCATCTGTTCGTACTAAATATTGATAAATAACTTTTCTCCAAAGGAAATTATAGAATGTATTTCATTAATTTTAATTTTTCTTCACAATTTTTATGACCATTTTCGTTCTTTAAGTGTTTCGATATTTTACAATTAGAAGAAGAAAATAATCAATAAATATTTGTTTCTACACCAACTTATTAACACCTACTTCATTATATTTGAACTAATAGAATTACCAGCTGTTTAACAAGATTATAAAATTCATAAATCATGCGTGTTTGTACGAAATATTGATGAATAATGTTTCTCCTAAAGAAAATAAAGAATGTAATTAATTTTACTTTTCCTTCAACATTTTTATAATTAGATAAATTTGTAAAGATATATGTTAGTAAAACTGATTTATTGCAATTTTGATTTTGTGTCGTAATTTTAATTTATGCTCACTAACATTCTACATCTGTAAAAAGAAAATATGCGATATATTTGAATTTTGTGGTATTATTAAATATTTCATTATTTTTAAAGCAATAGAATTACAGTGAAATTGATTAAAAATTGATTTATTTATGTCAACATGTTATATTTCATTTAATTGCCCCAATTAACTGAATGTTTATTAATTATTTGGGTAAATTTAACTTTTTTTAGCGTAAAATCATTAAATTTGCCAAATATGAAGAACTTGTTCTGGTATGGCAACACAACTTGAATGAAAACGTTCTGCATTGAGAGGAAATTGCAAATAAATTATAATTGCATTATTTTTAATTTAAAGAAAAAATATGCTATAAATAATAATTTCTACAATAATATTTGCAAAAAATATACATTTTTGATTCATAAAATCATTAATTTCACAAAATGTGCAATAAATCTCATTGTAACACTGGTTGCAACTTGAATTAAAATTTCTGTATTGAAAGAAAGTTATAGATAAATTATTATCGAATTATATAGTTGTAGCTTATTCCACTAATATTTTACATTTTAAAGAAGGAAATAAGCAATATAAATAATATCTTCTTTGCCATCTGTGACAATTTCTTAACCGTTCATTATTTTTTACATACATATATTTAAAATGAGAAATAAGTACTATTTAAGATTTGATGAAATCGTAAAACGACATTCACATGTACATATATATGTATATTTAATTATATAATATATAGATAATTTTAATTATTAAATTATTTTTTATATTATTAAAATAATCCCTATTTATTGCTTAAAATGCTCTAAGTATTAATTTTCAATTTAAATTTTACAAAAATGTCCAATAAAAGTCATTGTGATACTGGCTGCAACTTGAATTAAAATCTTTACATTGCAAGAAAATTATAGATTAATTGTTATTTCACTGATAATTTACATTTTAAAAAAGAAAATAAACAAAATAAATAAAATTTTCTATTCTTATTTATGATAATTTCTTAATTCTTTATTACGTTATTAAATTTTGATAAAATAAGATAATATGTATCTTCAAATCTTAAATTTAATTGTGAAATGACATTCACATTTGCATATATGTATGTTTAATTATTGTAATTAAATTTTAATTATTAAGTTATTTTTTACATTATTAACATAATCATTATTTACTGCTTAAAATGTCGCAAGTATCAATATTTTAATGTAAAATACTACAATATAAATTTTACAAAAAATGTACAATAAAACTCTTTTTTTTTCACTTTTTTCCACTAATATTTTAAATTTTAAATAAGAAAATCATCAATATATTGTAAATACTATTTTCTTAACATGTTTGTGACAATTTCTTAATCCCTCATGTGCATATATGTCTCTTTCATTATCGTAATTAAATTTTAATTATTTACTTAGTTACTTCTATAATTCTTAATAAAGTAAAAAATCATTATTTCACAAAAAATGTACCATTATAATGAAGCATCAGCTTAAATTAAAATTCTATATTGAAAGGAAATTATTTAATTATAAAAAAATCGCAAGTTTATTATAGAATGACAATTACAATATCCTGCACATCAAAAATTCAAATCTCCTTATACTCCAGCGAACAAAACAACAACGCAATAAAACATAAATGCAATAATGCGGCATAAATAAACTTAAAATAGATATTCACACATACTATTGTTACATTAATAATTATATCCTATAATGAGAACAAAAAAAAAGTACGTTGCAAGTAGTACTACTACTATTGGAGAAAAACTGGCATTGTAAATAAATATGCGCAATGACCTTCACAATTGTAATTTCATATTACATATATAAAAAAGGCAATTGTGGAAAAACATCCAAAGAATTAATACTTGCATTGTTTAATTTCATACAAAACACAATCGCAGAAATACGAAATTACTAAAATGCACCTTGTAATAACAACAACAACAACAACGAGTACAAAACAACAGATGAAAGAAAGAAGTGGCGGTTTGTTTTGTGCGGAGTGTGCCAGGGTCAACGTCACAGGCGTGTAGTTCCTGTTTTAAAGACACCCTCTCGAACGGAAATCAAAGGGTGTATTCGTTGTCTCAGCCGCATAGTCTTAGCGCACTCGGCAGGTGGGGCGATGATTATAAAAGATTAACGGCTGAAAATGTTTTTTCGTTTGTGGGTCAGCGACGACGATGCAAATGCAATAAAAAAAACGCGTGTGGTATTTGAAAGGCACTCGCGCTGCATGTCACAGTTGTTTAGATTCCAAATGATGTTGAAGATGTTGTGGAAGAATGTTTTGTTAAATGCTCGAACAAGACGAAACGAAGTGTGACTGGCAATTTGTTTGAATGTACATAGTAGTAAACTATACAACAGAAGCGAGTTGATATGTACGAGTTTGTAGACATATTTATTTTTAATATGGCTATTATGGCTTGTTACTCAATGTCCTCAAGTGCCTTATTATTAGATCGCTAATTGGACGACGCCGCAAAGGTAATAATTATTTTTTGTCATTGTGCGTTTTGTTCGAGCAATGGCATAAACGAATTAATTAATACATAATACAATTATATGTTTGTAGGTGTAGTAGGGGCATTTATCAAGCGAGCGATTAGAATTCAATAAATAGGCAATGTTTTAGCTTGCATTGTTAATTGTATTTAACAGTTGTAAATGTACTAATTTATTTCTTGTCATTTTGTTGCTGTTTGAGCAATGCCTTAAACTCTTTGCATGGTCAGATTTTTTCTAAACTTCTATTACTTTATAATTTTGCGTTTTTGCTGTTTTCTTAATTTTTTTTTACCTTTTCACTATTTTTTTTTTGAACGCCGCAAAGGTACTAATTATTTTTTGTCGTTGTGCATTTTGTTACCGTTCGAGCAAACAAATTAATTAATACATAATACAATTATATGTATGTATGTAGGTATAGTAGGGACATTTATCAAGCGAGTGATTAGTAATGTTTTGGCTTGCATTGTATGCATTTGTTAATTGCAAAGGTACTAATTAATGTTTTGTCGTTTTGTTACTGTTCGTGCAATACTGCAAACGACGTCTGAAAATTTTGGAACCTTCAATTATTTTGTATTTTTCACGTTTTGTTCAATTATTTTTTGTTTTTTTCGTTTTGTTTGATGCTATTTGTTTCGTTTCGCGTATTTTTCCTTTTCCTGGTGTGCGTTTTTAATGATTTATTGTATTTTCGCATTTTAAGACTTCTTTTCACCTTTTCTCCGTCTTGTTTGCAGTAAAACCATTAAAACATAAAAAAGGCAAAAAAACATGAAAAAAAATAAAAGAACGCAAAAAAACTTGAAAACAATCCAAATAAGGCGTGAAAACCCAAAATATTAATTAAAAAACGGGCGAAAAGAGCTAAAAGATATGAAAGAAAATGAAAAACCGAAAAAAAAATGAAAGAGAAATTACAGAAAGCGCAAAAATGCCGATTGCTTTTCCTTTCTTTTGCCTGTGGAAACTGTAAAAAACTTAGGTGGCGCCAAAAACATGAATGAATGTAAAAAAATAAAAAATGGAAACAATGTGAGAGAAAAATGACAAAAAGCAAAAAACCTGAAAGAACGCAAAAAATCAAAAAAGGAAAAAAGGGAAATTCGCACAAAATCGTCAAATAAATATTAAAGAAGAAAAGCAAAGAATTCTTAAAAACATGAAAATAGAAGGAAGAAACGTAAAAAATGACAGAAAAATAACAAAATATGTTAATAAACTTCGATATTACCTACGTATATTTAATTAATACATAATGCAATATGTAATTTATCAAGCGAGCGATTAGAATTCAATATTTACCAGTCAGTGTTTTGGTTATTGCATTGTTGTGCATGTGCTAATTGCAATTTAGCAATTAAAAAAAACTATAGTAGTATGCTGTTTTTGCGTGATTAAAACTGAGATAAAATTCAATGGATTTGTTGCAACACATGTTAGGAAAACGTATGTACAATACTTTTCGTGCTTTCGTCACTTCTTCGTTTTTACGATGGTGGANTCTGGCAGCTAATTTTGTATACATATCAGAGCACACATATGGATTAGGGTGGCATATCGCAACCACAAATTTATTTTTTATTTTCAGACTATCGTTGTTCGAAGGGATTAATTTATTTTCCTGATGATGTTTATTATAGCCATGTTATTAATCTGCATACAATTTTATCGTAGAAATAAACATGTCGCCTTCCGTCTTGCATTTTACGGATTACATATTTACTATTAAGTAAAAGTATTTTAAAGTCCATAAATATATTAAGCAAGCACAAACACATCTGCTTAATTTTGATCATTTCGATTTTGCTATAATAATAATAATTTCAATCATATGGGTGGATTGAAAAGTTTCAAGCATTCTTAATACCTTTTTTAATATTTTTCGTGTTTTTTATATTTTTTATATCTTTTCGCCCTTTTTTAGCCTTTTTTCCGTTTTTAGTTGTTTAGCTTATTGAGATCAATAAAAATCCGGAGCTAAAGGGAAAAGTTTTATTAGAAAATCAATAAGTTTGACAGATTTTACTGAATAACGCAAAGGCCTTACTGCAAACAATTCGGGATTGGACATCATTGCGATGAAAGACTCACCAATGGATTTATGGTTTGATTTGGAGATAAAAAAATCGATGCTCGAAACTTACCTAGAACAAAGAAGAAAAATTGTTGGAAAAAACATTAAATTAAAATTTAATTGCATTGTTTGTATAAACTTGGCATTTTTTTTAGTATTGCATTTTTATCATGAATTTCCTCAATATTATGCAAATTCTATGGAAAATAGTAAGACATTTTTTAAAGACTGCAAATGGCTCATGCTATTGTAGAATGCACTTTGGCTGTTTAAAGCTTTGTGATACATTTTATAGGTTTCTGGACGAGTTGCTATACAAAATAAAGCTTTTAGAAGGCAATCTTAGAAGATGGTCATTTAAGAAATTTATAAATCAATTTTTTTATAGTTATATAGTAGCCATTATTGTGAAAAATAGATGTTATACCTGTGAGCATTCTGATAAAATGCATTAAAAAATAATTATATAAAATTAATTAAAATATGCCCTGGTATAATTTTTATAATCTTGAATATATTTCAATTAAGTCTTTATTCCTAAATCAATATTTTTCTATATCTCAAATCAAATTATCTTTCATTTTAATCTGAAAATCAGACTCCTTTCTATGCGACTCGTGACTAAGTTTCCTCTTAAAAATGTATTGAACTGCATTTCAGTAATGTGATATAAAATTGATTATACTACACTGTCTGACATAATCTTTTGCAAATTTTAATAAATTCTTGCCATAAATCAACCTTTTTGCATATTTCAACTATATTGATACAATTCACATCTATGGACAAATTGTTATACCTACAACAGAAACCTTAAGATATGTTCTACAAAATTAATTAAAATATGTCCTGGGACGATATTTAATCTTGAGTAAATTTCAATTAAGTTTTTATTTCTAAATCAATATTTTTTTATATCTCAAATCAAATTATCTTTCATTTTAATATGAAAATCAGACTCCTATCTATGCGACTCGATGTGACTAAGTCTCTTCCTAAAAATTTATTGAACTGCATTTCAGTAATGTGATATAAAATTGATTATACTACATTCTCTAAAACAATCTTTTGTAAATTTTAATAAATTCTTGTCATAAATCAACCTTTTTATATATTTCAATCGTATTGATACATTTCATATTTATGGACAAATTGCTATACAACACAAAACTTTCAGAGAACAATCTTATTGTGGATGATGGCCATATAAGAAATTTATGAATTTTTCTTTGCAATTATACATCAATATTCTGATATACCTATTATACTTTTGTGTTTTCTTTTAAAAATGTAGACTCTATTAAATCACATCTCAATATTATCAAATAAAAATCAAATCTCTAAGTTTTCTCTTATTAATATATTGAACCGCATCTCAGTAACGTGATATAAAATTGATTACTACATCGTCTGACATGATCATTGCAAATTTTAATAAATTCTTGTCATAAATCAACCTTTTTACATATTATATATCAACCATATTGATACATTTCACATTTGTGGACAAATTGCTATACAACACAAAACTTTCAGAGAACAATGGCCATAAAAGAAATTTATAGATTTTTTCTTTCGTAATTATACATTAAAATTCTGATATATTATACCTTTGAGCTTCCTTTTAAAAATGTATACTATATTAAATCGCATCTCAATATCATCATATAAAGTAGATCAAAGTATCTCCAGAGACAAATTTTATCATCTTAAGTTTTAATAACTCTCCCCGTGGATTAATACTTTTACATATTTCATTTATATGTTTATAGGCAAGTTGCTATATGAAAGAGCGTTTTTAGAAGTTGTTGAATTAATTTTTTGTGGTTATAGATTAAATATCGCTTTGAAAATCAGATACTTATATTATACCTTTGAGCATCCTTTTAAAAATGTATTAAACCGGATCTCAATATCATCTAAAATTGATTAAAAGATCTCTTGAGACGCTTTTTACTATCTTCAATAAGAAATTTATACATACTTATTTTTTCATTTTAACTTTATTGCTAAAATAATTGACGTAACTAAATATTCCTAATTTTATGATCTGAATTAAACACAAACAGAACATTTAAATTCTAATTGTAGTGCATTCAAAGATTGATATGCTATAAATTTGAGCAAATTGATTAAAACTTTTCATGAGACATTATTTAACCATTTTCAATAAATTTTAATAAACACTTCTTAAGGATTTTTAAATATTTCATATTTGCCCAAACGCAATATTCTCATTTTGTTGCTAAAATACATTAAGTAATAAATACTTAGGTATATAAATTCATTATTAAACACTTGATAGGGTCACTTACTAAAAATTTATTTATGTAATTTAATAAATTTATTTGTAGTCAGCATATGTCATCAGAACTAAGATGAAATACAACAATTGCAACTTAAGAATAGTGGGTTAACAATTAGTGTAAATGTAGGAAATATTCCTGATGATGGTGCGAGCCAAAACATGTTGACTACAAATAAATTTATGTAATTACATAAATAAATTTTTAGTACGTGACCCCACCAAGTGTTTAATCAATTTATATCCAACTTTTCAAACATGGATCATCAAGAGAATGCAACCAAATTCCTAAATTTTAGTAAATAATTATTACAATTTTTTATGATTCCAGTTGTAATCATTATAGTTAAATATTTAATAGTTGTGTATTTAAATGTTGACATTTATTATGCAATTACGCTACACTCATCTGCTAATCATCACTTTAGTAGAGAACAAGTCAAGTTGACGTCAGTCCAATAATGTGATGTCATATTTAAATAAGTATCGAACACAATTGAACAGTTTATGTAACAACGTCGTCTTACTGTTAATTTATCATCTACCAACTAGCGCAACATAACAAAAATTTGGAGTAATTTAATTATATCTATCCATCGAATATAGCCAACGAAAACAAAATAATTGATTTAAGATTATATCTAATACGTTAGCAGCTAATGAATGCACGTTACTCTATCTATCCACATGTATATACCTACTTCCTATTAATTAATGTACCTAACGAAATTTAATAAATGATTTATTACAGAATGACTTGTGCTATCTTGGCTAAATGAATTATTTTAAGGTTGAGTACGCATCTTGAAAGCGCACACACAACTGACGTATGAGATAAATAATTACACGCTTACGATACGTTTTTCATTTAAATAAAAATATGTTGAAATATCATTTAAAGCAGTTCACATGCGATGCGAGAAATTTTCAAATATACATAAAATCATCTTGAGCGTGTCTCCCACTGAGCAACGCCGGCCCGTATATTTTTTTAATTTGAACAAGAAAAAAAATCTAAATTCAGTAAACACACAGTTAAATTATCGTGCGCGCTGATTGGTAATTGTTTAAAAATGTGCCCCCGAACGAAATATTTGCATAATGTTTCCCAAATCGGGGGATTGAATAAAAAATTTATATATAGCCGCGCTTCAATTGAATATTTGCACTTGGAAGCAATTTGCGCGATAATTTGATAATGTTTTGGTGATGTTTAAGCAGAAAGGACTCACAATGATTGTGATTTAAATATGTAGATGTTGATTATCGAGTAAAAATTCAAATTTTTAGTTAAATAAAAATGTTTCAAAAAAAATTCACAAAAAATCAGATAAAGGACTAATTATTTCCCATTATAAAGATCGAGTTGCTTATTCATCAAAGATTTGTTTAACTTTGGACATTTCTTCATAAATATTTTATTTATTATATATTTGAACACAATTAAATTTAAATCATGTTTTTTTAAATAAACAACAAAATGTTCATTAAATCTACTTAAGAAATTTCTACCTGTTTGACCAATCCTCACAGTCTGTACAAGAAATATGGCAAATTTAACAATCAAATATAAATAATTTAATGAATTAACTTTGAGAATTGAAATCACTTGACAAAAAATGGTTTATCTTTGGTTAAATAAAACATTAAAATTTATATATTTCTTAAATATTTGCATTTTGAAGCAATTTGATCTTTTTTAGCGATGTTTAAGCGAAAAAGACTCACAATGATGGTCATTTAAATATGTAGATACTGTTTATCGAGTAAAAAATTTAAATTTTTAATTAAATACAAATGTTTAAAAAAACTAACAAAAACCAGATAAAGGACTAATAATTTCGTATCCTAAAGAGTTGTTTATTCGTCAATGATTTATTCAATTTTAGGTCATTTTTTAGATTTTAAGTGCACTAAAAAATTAATCGCCTAGGGAAATATTTAAAACATTTTATATGTGAATTATCGTTCTTACTAATTCAAATTTGTTTAAACTAAAAAGAATTCATTGCTTCAATTTGAATATTTGTGCGATAATTTCATAATATTTTGCTTGTTATGTAAATGCGGTTTATTGAGTAAAGTTTTACAATTTCTAGCTTTTTATAACTCAATTAGATACACAATGGGGCATACTTCTAAAGATTTTAAGTGGTAGTAAAATTTAATTTACGATAAAGAAAAATCGTTATAAGTTTTTAATATTTAATAGATGATTTAACCTTTTTACCGATTAGTAATCAAATATTTGCATTTTGAAGCAATTTGTACGATATTTTGATAAAGTGTTAGCGTTTTTTAAACAAATTTGTAGATTCGGTTCATCAAGAGAAATTTTACAATTTCTAGTCGAATAAAACAGTTTTGATAACTCCATTAAATACGCAATTTGGCATGCTTCTAAATATTTTTAGGTGGTAGAAGAATTCAATTTGTGAGAAAAATCCTCACCGCACTTTTCAACACATCCAATATTTAAAGATGATAAATGTGTGTGTAAATGTTTATATTGTGATAGGAATTTTCATCTGTTAAAAGCGCTGCTTGTCGAGTGATAATGGCTAGAAAAACTCAGTCAAGTGTTAAAGTTGACAAAAGAAAAAAATGGTTTATTGGCAATAAATCACAATGTTTCTTTCACTGGGTATAGTTCGTATAGGTTGCACTTTTTGTTGACTGTCATCCCTATTGGAAAGAGGGAAAAAAATTAAAGGGATCGTAAGATGAAAGCCAGAACACCACACATCAGGGTGGATTTGCTAACCAAATATCAAATTTTTATTCGTTGCGCTGATTCTTAACATTATATTACTTCATTAACTCTAAATCTATATGAACATGATTTAATATTTAAATTATATACCTTGCTGCGCTTATCGTTTGGATGCGTGAAATAAGAAACCATTTATAATTTTTTTTGAAAAATGGTTTTTTTCTTATTAGATAAACATCATAACTGTAAATCTGCAGTTAATGATTATCTAATTATTAAATAAAAATCGCGGAGTAAAAATATTTACTACTAGATTGGACTGCTGAACTTCCTAATTGTTTATCTCGTAAAATAAAGTCCTACAAACGTTAATTTTAGTTAATAAATCACCACTCACAATCTTAAAACATATTTATTATCAATAAAAATCATTAATGATTATCTAATTATTGAATAAAAATCGTGGAGTAAAAATATTCACTACTAGATTGGACTACTCAGCTTCCTACTTGATTATCTCGTAAAATAAAGCTCTACAAATGTTAAGTTTCTTTTATAAATCACCACTAACGATCTTAAAAGCAGTTATTAATACAACATTTATTAATAAAATGTGTTATAATACGTAAACTTAAATTTAGAGTAATTTAAACAATAGCACTAACTTTGACCACCATGAGCCAGTTTCGTTATCGGTCCCATTAATTAAAAAACATTAATGACTATCTAATTATTGAATAAAAATCGCAGACTAAAAATCTATTCATTACTAGATTGGGCTGCTAAACTTCCTACTTGATTATCTCGTAAAATAAAGCCCTAGAAATGTTAATTTTACTTTATAAATCACTACTAACGATCTGGTAATGTAAAAAATGTAATTTAAAAAGTGGCGTATTTGTTTACGATTTATAGATATCGTTTTATAAACCACAACCACTCTACTACATCTGTTGGTTGTACGATGTACGATACACGATTCGCTTAATTATCGAAATATTTAAGCTAGCATTTTTAAATTTACGTGACACTTTCCGTAACGCATTACATTGCTTA
>JARJDW010017228.1:0-37447 GCA_030264715.1 Adinopsis sp. GC000173 | reverse complement strand
TTTTAAAATTAATAATGAAATTTATCTTTACAACGTTGCGCTTCAAGGTATTGTAGATTTAGATCTACGTAACAAAAACTTCAGCATCGTTTTGTTTTACGACTTGACATAATATCGCGGTACATTAAAGTTGCATCTTCATTTTGCGAATAAAATTAATTTAATTTTTAGATAAAATTAGATTATTTGAATGCGAATTATCAGTGTTTTAATTTGAGTTTCACTAGGAGGCAATCGTTTAAATTGATATCATAAAAAAAGCAAAATCAAAGTGTTTCTGGATAATAATAATCATGGAACATATTTTGGTTAAATAACCAGCTCTTATTAATTAATGTCTTATTAACATTTGTGTTGGTTATAATTTTTGAATGATCACTTAATAAAATTTTAATTTTTATGTCTTTATAAGTGTTTCATTTTGTCAACTATCTATTTAGAGATACTAACTGGTTGCTAAGTAAAATGATACGTTAAAAGCGTTGTTACACCACTGATTTTTAAAGAAAATGAATGCTGCAATTAAAAAATAAATAATTAAAAAATCTGAGTCGGAAATGTTTTTAATATGTTGTATTTTAGAAATATATAGACGATTGTGCATTTTATTGACAACAAATCTTGATTGCTATTTTTTTCAATCTTCGATTAATAACTAATAACATTGAAATAGAGTAGTTGAATAATTAACGCGTTGATAATGACGATGGCCTAACATTATTTACACGTAATTAACCCATTTTCTTCAAATTTTTTAATAAAACATTTGCTCGCTGTGTAATATAGTAATCAAACCGGCTGATAAATAATGCAAAAATGAGGATAGAGCAGGCACACAGAGATAGGTAGATGGATTTTCTACTTAACCTACATCACCCTATCATCACATGTCCATTTTTAGCAAGCGCCGTGCGATAATATCAACACATCCACATTGATGAAACATCTCAATGAAATATGCAACAGATTATATGAATGATTATTGTCGTCGATTCAATCGGCAACGCACACGTCCTCGCACAACAAACGGATAATTACACATACGTGTGTATGAGATATACCGGATTCGGGAAGGGGTTTGTTTGTGGTGACATTGGCATTTTTACCTGTATGTAGATACATACTTAAATATTTAATCAACATTTTGAAGAGGATATCGTTGTTTAGCTCAATTTTTGTATGATACATTTAAATTTCCAAGGTTTTTTCATATGTAAAGATTGTTCTTGGTTTTTGGGTAATTAAATTCCAGCATGCGCGATAATTAATCAAATTGATGCGAATTGTATGTATAAGCTAGATTTTTTTATTAATTTATTATCTGTTTTAATTCACAAAATGATTCAATTGTTGCATAGACTAGAATTTTTGGTTTTTATTAAATTCTATTCGATATTTTCTGGATTTATCTAGTTGGAATATCTTGATTAATTAATTATTTTTGCGATAGAGTGCAATTTAACAAAATGTGTGCAAACGGCGCAAGTTGAATCGACAACAAATATAGATATACCTAGATAATTACATACGGGTTATACTTTTTCAGGAAGGGCTTGCCTGCGATGATATTGGCAGTTTTATCTTAAATTTGTTTTAATATTTCATTGATTTCTTTTAACTTTGTAGAATTTAAATTTAGGAAAGTCAATTTTAGGGATAAAGAAATGAATGCGAATTGCATGGCTTCTATCGGATAAATAATTTCATGCCGGATATACGAAATTTATCCAACTGACATTTTCTTATTATCTCTAGAAAAAAGGGATTGTTTGTAGCGACATTGGCATATTTATCCAATTCCATTATTCCATGAACTGTATATGCATACATATTTTATGCGGCTTAGTAAGAGATCATCATTGTTGCCGTGACTATTTATAAATGAGATATGAATTGCATAGATTTATTCATCCACGCAATTTTGTGTTCTTCTTCTTCTTCATAAAATCGATAATTAATTGCTTCATTCGCTGCTGGCTGATTTATACACAATTGAGATTTCCTAATCAGGTCGGACGGCATTTTTTAATTTTTAATAAGTAGTAGTGGCATTCCACGTCTTGCATGAGTCATTTTTTGCTATTAGACGCGATAATTAACTTTGATATAGAGGGATAAATCGATTATTGGTACACTAAACAATTTATTAGTCATCGGTTTTTTTTGTTACAAAAATTTGTAGATAAAAAGTTTATAAAAGATATATTTAAAAACAAATCGGATTAACAACGGCTCATTAATTCCAATTTTCGAGCGAAGTTTACTAACAACATTGAATCGTTTTGCTATTTTTGTTCATTCTTATTTAACCTTCTATTTATGGACTTGATTTAAAACTAAAAGTTTGCACTTGTTTGCAATAGAATAATAGTAAAACGTTCAAACATCACTTTGGTCCTTTAAGGCAACATTACATTCTACGCAAAAGACAAATTAGATATAATTAGCATTTCTTCCACTACTTGACAATTCCATTTATTGATAATAGTATACCTATTTTCTTGAATGTAATTATAATTTTTTTATTACAATTATTATTATTATTAGATATGTTATTAACGAGACGTCGTTTAAAAAACAGCAATATTACTTTAATTGATCAAATTGATTCCTTTTCTACTCTTTAATCTGTATATTTTATAAAATGTTTCTTTATTATTTATTTAATTTACATACGTGATTAATTTCCACTTTTTTTTGATAATTTCGATTAACAGCGTCAAATCAGTTTTAACTAAATAGGTTTGGAAATTTTCGCCCCCTGTTTAACAAGAATTGACAAAGTTAACATCACTCAATAAGAAGGCCCGAGAGTTGTTAAATGCATATTTTGTTTCGAATATATATAACTTTATCACTTGTCAAAATTTAAGGTCAATTGTTCGATTTATTTAAAAATTGCGTATACAAAATATCAAAAATATTTTTATAAAAACACTGTAACTTGTCAACAAATCGAACAATTGCGCTCAAATTTTACAAGAGCCTTACGGGGGAACCTTCGGGGACTTATTGAGTGATGTGTGTTATATAGTACTATATAGAGAATCAGTGTAAATATCTACTAAATATTTTAATTAAGTTGTTTTATAGGCTGATTTATTATTTATTAACAAAATCGACAATCCATATTTTATCGGATATTACTATAAATATTTGCAAGAATTTTCTATGACTCATTTTTTGGGCTAGGATGTTGTGATAATTAACGAAATGGACAGCAAATTGTATTGCACAATCATCTTTGTTGTTGCGGTTGGATTAATATTCTTTTACCAAAATTGCACAACAGCGAAATTATATTTGCTCGCCCTGGGTACGATTGTATAATACCACGAATATAATCTATCTAATATATACATGCATATATGTATTAGTTTAATTATTTTGACCTAAAACTTGACGTTGTATGTTGTAGATTGATTGGAAACATCGATCTATATTGGTGGTAGCAGCAGATATAGAAAGGCGACGATGGCACTCGTGTGAATTATAGATTAGTTTTATTGTACGTATAGATTGGGGCGCGCTGCATCCTCGTCGCTCTGTGAAATGAACGGGTACGTACCACGTACTGTACTGTACGCCGTGTAATTAATAAATATTTGATGCGGCGAATCGGCCTATGAAATATTAATGGGGCACGCGGATGAGAAAAACGACACGTCGATATAAGGGGTTGGTTGGATGGATGGTGGTGGTCTAGGCCGTGAGAAATATGAAATATGCTGATTGGTATTATCCGTCACGTGATTTATTGGGTACCCGGATCTTCACCGCCACCGCCGCCAGCTACCTTCAGCAGTCGTTGTGCGAAGTCGATTTGGTAAGGATGTGATTGGCTCTGGTCTCGACATATAGCTCCCAAGACCATCCTAGCCAAGATGAATATGGAATTTAAGCCGCAAGGCCTCGTGGCCGATTTGATGCCCAATGTTCGCTTGATGCAAGCGAGCGGGCATTTTATGTTTCGCTATCACGCAGATAATACGGGAAGTCTGTACGGATTGCGTGTGTTTTACTCGTGCGTGCATCTCGTCCTCGTCACTGCCCAATTTGGGTAAGTCCGCTACACTACCTACCATACCATCAAACCAAGTCATATCCAAAATACTACTGAAAATTCGGTTGTTTGCAGCGCCACATTTGGAAATTTGGTCGCCGAAGTTGATGACGTGAACGATTTGGCGGCGAACACCATCACGGTGCTGTTCTTCACCCATTGCCTGACCAAGTTCGTCTATTTTGCCGCGCGATCCAACTTGTTCTATCGGTAAGTAGACACCTCAACCATCAAATTATTTCAAGCAAAGTCGCAAAATCAATTTATTACTATCAAATTATACAGCGGAGGTAGTTTTTATGTGTCTACGCACTTTTAATATTCATACATTAATGAAATTTTGGTCCCAAATCGATTTTTTCTTCTCCAGCAATAATTTATCACATTGTTTTTTTTTAATTTTTGACAAGAATGATTAAAATATGGGTTTTTTGTAATTCGGCGATAAAAAACAGTTTTTGTTAGAGTGTTAAGATTTCTGATTAGAGAAAACAGTCGCAACTACGTTTCTTACGATATTGACATTTTCAGTTAAAACTATTGTTTTTATATCGCAGCACATTTTTTTGCAATATAAGCAACCTCGAGATACCAGCAGCTCAACACACGAGTTCTTTAAGATGTGATCTGCGATTCAGACTTATAACTTTTGTTTAAAAAACGAGCTGTAATTCGAGCAGTTTATCTTGTTTGACATACGGGTTAATTTGAGCTACGAGGCCGCTGATGGAATGAATTACAGTATTTTGTTAACAAAAGGGGTTAAAACTTGAATTTTTGTGATTCTCAGCAATAAAGAAAATCACAAATTAAAAAGACGCAAATACAATTGCCTAATGCCATTTTTTTTTGTTCTGAATGAATTAAATTATAATTTTTGGCCACTAAATGTTTGTTATATAACGAGAAAAAAGTCATAAGATTTATTGAAGAAACGCAAAGATATGAGATCGAATTTTTTCGAATTCTAAGATATTATTACATTTTTTTGTATGTGCTTTCAGTACGTTGGAGATATGGAATCAACCAAACAGCCATCCGCTATTTCTCGAATCGAACAATCGCTACCATGCGCTGGCGCTGACGAAAATCCGTCGCGTGACGATGATCGTCTTGGTGGGCACGATTATGAGCGCATTGGGTACGAGAATATTTATTACGCCTGGTTGCTAATCAAATTTACGATTTATATCCCATCCAATATCGCAATATCGGGATATATCATATATAATATAAATTTTTTACCGAACGGAAATGATTTATTAATGCGTTTTTGTTCTTTGTGTTAATACAGCATGGACAATTATCACTTTCGTGGGCGATAGCACACATACGCGCAAGGATCCTGAGAACGAGAATTTGACTATTACGGAGGAGATTCCACGTTTGCTGGTCAAGTCATGGTATCCATGGAATGCGATGTCCGGTTTTCCGCATATTTTCTCGTTGGTTTATCAGGTAGTGATTAACAAAAAAAGGATTAAATCCATTTTTTTGCTTTTTCTCATTATATAAAAGAGGTAAAAAACACACTTAAAGCGGCCGCTCTCTCTGCTTTGAACAGATTTATTACGTTGCTTTTTCAATGCTCCACTCGAACCTACTCGACGTTTTGTTCTGCTGCTGGCTGATTTTCGCTTGCGAACAATTGCAACACTTGAAAGGCATTATGAAGCCGCTGATGGAGCTGTCGGCCACATTGGATACGTACGTACCGAAAAGCGCCGATCTATTTAGAGCGGCGAGCGCCAACTCCCAGGACAATCTCATTGATAACGGTTTGTAGCCGCAAACAATACGCGCGCCACGTCGATTAATTTAATTCCAATCCCTTTTTGGTTCTCTGTCTAATTTAATAGACTACAACAATATGAAGAATGATGGCATGGACTTGAAGGGAATTTACAGCACACAACAGGAGATGGGCATGAACTATCGGGCGGGCGCTTTGCAGACGTTTGGTAGCGGTGGAATCGGCCCGAATGGACTCAGCAAGAAACAGGAGATGATGGTGCGATCGGCGATTAAGTATTGGGTCGAACGACATAAGCACGTTGTCCGGTACGCTACGCATTCAACATTACGATAATAATTATTACAATAAATTATAATTTTCTCAGATTGGTTACGGCGATTGGTGATTGTTATGGTATTGCTCTACTGCTACACATGTTGACTTCGACTATTACATTGACTTTGCTCGCTTATCAGGCTACTAAGGTATAAAAATAAACGAATTCGTAATAAAAGATTAGACAGAGTCTAATTGACGCTACCTGATTTAGTAATTTGCATTTGTTTTCACCCGCACATGTAACTATTCGTTTATTGCTCTTACTTACCCATTTTTCAACCTTCCACTGAGCTATAACCATTAACTCTGCTCGTTTTTGTAAGTAATTTGCATAAAATGTCACAATTATGACAATTACTCATTATCAAAATTACTTACAAGCGAGGAAAAGCCTTTTTATAGGCCCAAATCGCACGAATGTTAATTAAACTGATTTGTTTGCAGATTGATGGTGTTACGAAATATGCGGCTACTGTACTCGGCTATCTCTTCTACGCTTTGGCGCAAGTATTTCTATTCTGCATCTTTGGCAATCGGCTAATTGAGGAGGTAATATTCTGTTTGGATTGTTGTGTTCCTTGCCTTTATCGTAAAACATTATCGTTAAAAATTCAAATCTAAATCAATAATTTTATTAGAAACTGCAATACAGAAAATTCAAATTTTGTAATTTTAATTGAAATAAATCTCTGGCGAGCGACTAATTGATGAACTCATACGCTGTTTGGGTTGCCATCACTCGCAAATTTTCAATTTTACATCGTATATTAAGCATACGCGTAGTTTTAATATCTTTATCCCAAGCTCTATTAAAATTTCAATTAACTTTTTTTCTATTCAAAGTGCGCGCGTCGATTTAATATGAAACTAAGAGTAAAAACAACATAATAATTCTTGCAAATATTAGAATATACACCATTATATTGCCGCCTGTCGGCGGTACGCATCTATAGAGTATTAAGTTGACGATCGTTAATTAAAAGCGCCGTAAGGCTTCGATGCGATTTGAATCGATTAACAGAAATAGACAATAATCGCTTCAGCGAATTAAAGCAATTCATTAATTGCTTCTTGTCATAATTGAGTTAGACGGAAATTAATGTGTTTTGCTATCATTTTTTTGAAGTCAATTTATCATTCAAGAGTGTGGCGCAGCTGGTATTGTATTCAATTAGCGACGTAATATGAGATAAATTGTTGCAGAGCTCGTCGGTTATGGAGGCGGCGTACAGCTGCCACTGGTACGACGGTTCCGAGGAGGCGAAAACGTTTGTGCAAATTGTATGCCAGCAATGTCAGAAGGCAATGTCGATTTCCGGTGCTAAGTTCTTTACCATCTCACTGGATCTGTTCGCGTCTGTAAGTATATCAAACAAACATCAGTCCGTAAAGAGGAATGGCCGTAAACCATTGATCGAGTTGCTTACAGTCGCAGCTGGGGTGGCAGATACACAGAATAGTAAACATAATACAGTGGAAATTTAATGGACAAACTTTTTTTTATCGGATATAAATTCGACTCAAAATCGTTTGGAAATTAAAAAAAAAAACAACAAAAGATTGATGATTTCTTTAATATTTTTTTTTACTAAAGAACTCGACTTTATTGTATTTTATTTAAAAAAGTTGTATATTTCTTTGAATTTTCGTTAGAAATCTTTTAACTACTGGCTTATTTTTAGGTTTTAATATAAACTCTGCTCAAAGTCATTTAGAAAATACAAAAAATAATATTTTTCAGAATAAGTTACTAAAATCTCTACATTTTTCTATTAAAATTACTTGTAAACTGCTCAAAATTGATTTGAAAATCTAAAATTCAAAAAAATTTGAGTTCTTTTACACTAAACTGCTAATATGTCTGTATTTTTTGACTAGTTTTTACTAAAAATTGCTGTTTTAATATAAATTCTGCTCAAAATCTACGAACTAAGATCGTACACAGCGATTCCATTGAATTAGGTTAACTGTCCGATATATTACCGTTTAGAGATGAATGGTTCATGGTTATTCTGACATATTTACTTTTTACGGACGATAATTTAATTGCTTACTAACCTATACTTATTACTAACAATTAAAAAGGTACTTGGTGCTGTCGTCACCTACTTCATGGTGTTGGTGCAATTGAAATAAAACGGCCAATCATTGCGTTATATTATTCGATACAGAAAAATACTCTCTGCTAATCAAATTGAAACTGAAGCATTCGCAAGTGTCTTATTAATTAATGAATCAATTAGCGTTTACAGGAATTTTAAATATTACAGCAGCTCTAATTGTGTGTGTGTGTTACGTAGCGTTTCGGAGCGAGCAAAAACACAAATTCAAATAATTAAAATAAATATGCACGATTTTTTTCTTTATATAATATAAAAGAATATACTATGTGGCATTAACACTGTTAACGTGCACACGTGGATTTGCCACAACAACACGATCAACAAGAGCGAAAAAATGAGCGCGGTGTGCCAATAATTGTCTTGGTTTCAAGTATTGTATTGTAAGCGCTAATTTTTAGTTATTGTTATTGTTGTGCTATACATATAATATTTAATTAGTTAAAACAAATTAGATGAATTTTATTGAAGTGATGATACTATATATATATAATCTATATTTTTTTCAAAAAAACAAATCAAATATGAGTGTTGTTTTTGTTACTATGTTGAGAAAATAATAAGTCACACATTGTTATTATATTTGTAATACATAATTTTACTACAATATTAAAATACTATACCGTTTGAATGAAGATGTGTATATAATGTAGTATTTGATGCTGGATGATATCGATCGTTAGTGTTGTCGCCCGCCGCCGCCGAGCCATCTAGCGGTGAACTTTGTGCACGCAAAAACACGCGTTTTGCTCTCCTGCCATCATCGATGTATCGTGCCGTCGTCATATCACGATGTGCGGGCCATATTATTATTATTGTTGAAACGCTAAAACCGCTTTAATTAAATTGGTGCCGGCGAGATTGTTTATCAATCGATAAGTTTGATGTAAGTATCGTTAAACGTCAATTTTGTGGTGGTGGTGTGTGTATGTGTGTGTGTAATCACTGCCGCCGTATGCGTGTGCGTGTTGTTGCCCATGGCAACAGCATCCCGACATGATGAACCAAACAACAAAAAAATAGAAATGTGCACGGCGCGCAACACAACACAACGCAACACCATTATGATGCGATTATCCTTAAGCTAATTTCAAATGTTGGACACGCGGACCACTCACACAACAATACATCAAGTCGTTCTCCTATTCTTTGATTGCTTGATTTTATTATCCGTGCGTCGCTTTCGCTCCATCCTTCGTCGATTTTTACCAATTTCGCTAACACAACTAACATTAGCGATGCTTTTTCACGATTTCCATCCGAACTGCCATCATCAAAGCGACCTTTTTTTCTGCTCTTCCTCAAAGAGATTGTCAATTATAGTAACATGCTATTTGCAAAATCAGCTAGATAAATTGCGATGCGTGCTCTTTCACAATTTTCATGCAAATAAGAAAAAAAATAAACTTGTAAGCTGGATAATCTTGCCACCAACATTGCACGCCCGCTCAAACTGTGTTGTATTTTTATAATGCCATATAATCTAGTTAATACCCGGATGATAATTAAACCAAACACCAAACAAAAATGCACGATACACAATACAAAATATATTGTGTGTGTTGTCAGTGCAAGTTTACATCGCACACATAATAAATGAGCGCACTATACAATCCAAATTGCTTCCACATTGCCGCACTTAACGCTAATCTAAACCATTTGTTTTTTCCGTTTGTTCTCTTAAAATATTTCGCGTATTTTTGAATCAACAGATGCTTTTAATTTTCAATCGCACCAACATTTACTTTTGCATTACATTAAAATATGCAACCCAAATTGCTTCTATATTGTTGAATTAATTTAAACGGTTTGTTTTTGGTGGTAAATCAACAGTCATTTTTATGAATTTCCAATTTTTAGTAACATTGCAAAATTTGAAATAACATTATTTTGGTTTTTAATAAAACATGCATAATATGCAACCCAAATTGCTTCCACATTGCCGCACTTAACGCTAATCTAAACCATTTGTTTTTTCTGTTTCTTCTCTTAAAATATTTCGAGTATTTTTGAATCAACAGATGCTTTTAATTTTTAATCGCATCAACATTTACTTTTGCATTTTGAATCAATCTCATTACATTAAAATATGCAACCCAAATTGCTCCTTTACATTAATTTAAGCGGTTTGTTTTTCGTTGTAAATCAACAGGCATTTGTATGAATTTCCACATTTAGTAACCTTGCAAAATTTGATATTTTGTTTTTCAGTAAAAACATGCATAATATGCAACCCAAATTGCTTCCACATTCCTACAAACTGTTTTCTTAAAATATTTGGAGCATTTTTGCGTCAACATTTATTTTTTAATTATGTTTCAAATGGGGTACAATATACAGCCCAAATTGTTTTCACATTATTGCTTACTAAACTAAATCTCAAAAATTTGCTGCTTTTAAGTATTTTTATGAAATTGGATTTCATTTATTGCAATAAAAACATGAGTGCCATGCATAATATTATTTAATTTCTTACAATATTATCTCTTGAATCAACAAGCGCTTTAATTTTAATTATTTCAGCTTTTTAGTAATTGAACAAATTTCAATTTCAATTAAATTAACAGCGACTTAAAATTAAATACACTACAAGTGGGCACAATATGCAACCCAAATTACTTATACGCCAACCAAGCTAGGCAATATGCTTTTTGGTAAGAGTTTTTTAAATCAAGTGGCCTCTTTAAAAATGACTGCTTTTAGTAGCTGTACAAAATTAGATTTCAGTTTTTACAATAAAAACACATATAAAATACAAACCAAATTGCTTGCATAATATGTTACATTTTTCAATTTTGTTGGGCTTCATACAATATTAACCAGCATTTTAATTTTAATTATTTCAACGTTTAGTAATTGAACAAATTTCAATTTCATTTAAATTAAACAATATGCAACTCAAATTGCCTCTATATGCTTGCATTTGCCGTTAATCTAGGTATTTTGTTTTTTTTTTAGTAAGAGCTTTTTAATATCAAATCAATAAACTTTTTTTAATAATTGCTACCTTTAGTACCGTTATAAAATCTTATTTCATTTTTTGCAATAAAAACGTGAGTGCCATACATATTATTATACAAACGAACGCTTTCATACTGTTGCCTTTTATAATTTTGTCGAGTTTCTTACAATATTATTATACTGCTTGAATCGAGAAGCACTTTAATTTTAATTATTTCAGCTTTTACAAATTGAAGAAACTTCAATTTCATTGATTACATAACAAGTGCGCGCAATATGCAACTCAAATTGCTTCCACATAGTTAAAACTACTTGTATGAATCAACAGGCGTTTCAATTTTAATTATTTCAGCTACCATGAAAAAATGCGATTTTAGCATTTTTCTTTTCCAATAAAAACAAGCGCGCGTCGTGTTTGTGTGTCAATTTTATGATAATTCCGATTTACATATTTTTCAATTCGAACATATGCGCACACTTTGCGTCGCCGCTTTTGCGAACGTAATTTCGGCTGCATATTGTACGTACGGCGGGGATATACGGCGGCGTTCATATATTTCATCATACGATGATGGAAAATCATTTTTCTTTCTCGCCCGCTCGCTTTGTTTGTTTGTCGCGCTTGATGCAATTACACGTTATGTGTGCTGCATACATCAGAACGAAGTTTTGATGATACATATGCATCCATATCTACATATATGAACTCACAGTCTTGCAAAAAAATCGTATTTTTACATGATTTCTGTATTAAAAATTGTGTTGTGTCTGATAATGTGAATTTTTATTATGAATTAGCTTTGATGTTAGATATGCAACCAAAACTACGTAAACATTAACATTTGTTTTAATGTTAATTTTTGAATTGATTTGGGTTTGATGTTAAATCTGCAAGCAAAACTAGGTCAACAATAAGTTTGCGCCAAGTTCTGTATAACAAATTACACATTTTTTCGCCGCTTATTTGTGTTTCAAACAAATATTTGCGTATATAAACTTTGATTTTGCCAATAATTACGTTTTTATATCTATATATATAGTATGTGATATATGGTATGCAACCATGCGTACAGTCAGCATCCTTCCGGTGCATTGTTCCTGTTAATTTTGCCCGCTTGATTGCTCGCAAAATTAGATAAGCGAAGCGGGCAACAACAACAGAAGTAGAAGAAGAAGAGGAAAAAAAAGAGAGAGCGCCGCCGCCGACTTAATTCCGCCGAGTATATGAAATGCGTAATCTGAAAATGTGCGCGCTTTGATGTTGAAAAATGCTGTTTGCGTGTGTATGCGAAGGAGAAACAAACGAACGAAGCGAGGGCGGAATTGTTGTACGAGTTTATTTTATCTTCGGGAGTAGAACAGCAGCAGCAGCGTGGAGCGAGGATTTGTCGATGTGTTGTCGAATGCACCCATGTGAATTTTACGCGAGCGCAAAAAAACCAACACACAAAAAGCACTACACGTCCGAGGCGAAAAAGAAAATAAATATTTGCTCTTGTTTCTCTTAAAATCACACACATATATAGTATACCATATATACACGTCGATTTCCATCGCTCTCGTACATTAAATAATCAATCAAAATGCACTCAAAGCATTACGGCTGTCGCTAAACTCACACTCGCTGTTATTATTGCAATTTTACGTTCAATCTAAACACATAATCGACACAATGGAATTTATACAGCAGCGACGTTTCGCAACAACAAAGGAAATTTACAAAATTAATATTTTTTTAGCAATTGATTGGTATTTTTTAGAAAATTAATGTTGTTTGATTATTTATGTTCTTTGGGGTAGAATTGGTTGCATATCTAACGTCAAAACATATCCCTTGCAGAAACACAACAATTCTTGACCGAAAACTATTGTAATAGAAACGTTATGAAATTTAATAAAAATAATTGGGAAGTTTTATGCTTTTTGGTGTCAGTATGGTTGCATACCTAACATCAAATCCTTACAAAATAAAAAATGGACGTGGTTTATTTTGCTGCTGCAATTTTATGTTGAAACTAAACATAATTTAGAATGGAATTTATTCCACGAAGTTTCGCATCAAAGACAATTTACAAAAGTAAAATGAATTGTTTAAAACTAATATTTTTTTAACAATTCATAAATATGTTCGCGGAAATAAATAATATCTTTGTGTGCTTTTTCGTGTAGTTTTGTTTGCCTATCTAACATTAAAAACTATTCGCCTTTGACAAAAACATTACTAATTGGAGTAAAAATGTTACAGAATTTTATATTTTAATATTGCAATTTTACGTTGAGACTAAATATAATCAAGAATCCTGCGATGTTTCGCAACAAAAGGAATTTTTAAAATTGAGATGAATTATTAAAGTTTTTTTAGCATATCTAAACGCAAACCTCATTCGTTACAGGCAGAAACAATTTTTGGCCACAGTTATAAACAATTGAAGTAGAAATGTTAGAAAAATGATATGAGCGCACTTAGAAGCAACCCCAAATCACACAAAACTAAACAAAATTAATAGTAAATAAAATTTTATTTCTGACATCATTATTATTGCAAAAACAAAATATATAAATCATTAAACTAACAACAATTTAATAGGAATAGGAATTAGAAAGACAATCGCTAAAACTAGACGTCCTTTTTTGTTACAAATATTATAACATTTAATTAAAAACTTAATTTAAATAATAAAATAAATCACAAATAAGAAATAAATCATTAATAATAGAACTTAGAAAGAAAAGTACTAAGAACTAGCGCTTTTATTACAAAATAAGCTCAAAAATAAATCATCGAACAAATACAATTAGGATGCACGTTAAGTTGCATATGAATATATCATAACATGCAACCGAAATCACATCCAAATAAATAACAATTTGATAGAAATTAGAAAGAACATTCTTAAATTATTGCAAAAAATCTAACAAAAAAAAACTGTTACAACAGCAACAATTTTGTTGAAACTAACCGGAAATAACAAATTTCTTGGTAATCAATAAAAAATTTGCTAAAATTGGCATTTTTTGTTGTATTTCATTTAAAAATCTAATTTCGTCGTAAACTTTTTTTGCTTCTGCAATCAACATAACATTATGTCGTCTCTTTTCATTCTTAGAAATCAGAATAAAAACATGTTTTTGACTTTTTATTGCAAACTAAGCAGCTAATTGAACATTTTCATTTCAAAATGTATTAAAACAAACAAATTTGTTATGATTAATGTACGTATTTGTGGAAAATTGCAAATATTTATTGTTTGAAAATAAATGCAAAAATCAATTAGCGCAAACATAACAACAAAAAATATGTTGTGAATTGTACAAAAGCGAGCGTTCACATTTTTCGCTAAATTGATATTATTGCTGTTTTTTTCCGCGAACGTTGTTTCATAAACGGAAAAAAACAAATAGCGCGCACTTTTCCGCTTTTTCTTCATTTTATTACATTATGCGACGCTTTAAATTGCTGCATAATTAACGACTGCATATTTTTCTTTCGCTTTGACGAATGCGCTATTCTTATGAATTCGTTAATAGTTTTTCATGGCAGCAGCAGAAAAACAACACCGCCCCCGCAACAACTGTGTTTTTTACATCGTCATCTAGCTCGTTAAATGTTTGCAAATAAAGGCATCAGCGCATCGTTTAGTTTGTTTTTTCTTTCGTCTTCTTCTTTTAAAGAAGAAGTAGGAAATTTGTACGCTTTCTTTTTTTCGTATATATATTTATTTCATCGTAAATGAAACGATATTTATTACACGAAAATAAGCTGCTTGAATGCGTGTCGTCGGCAACCATTCACACGCTCAATCATGCGATATAATGCCATGAATGCGATAAACATGTAAATTAGACAGATTGTTGGTTGGTTGGTTGGTTGGCGAAACGACAAATAAATATTTGTGTACGTTTTGCGCTGTAAGCATTCTTGGTTGCCTAAATTAGGGGCTGTTGTTCATGTAAACACTTTTTTTTAATTCTTGGATGTTTAAAAGCTTTTTCCCATTTTATTATTAAATTAAGCGATAGTTTAAGTTAATTACTTACACGCATACTTGGTTGTCTAATTCGTGTTCATGTCGTAAGCCATCAAGCGCACATTTACTACGCGAAAATAAGCGGCTTGCTTAAATGTGTCGTCGGCAACCTTTCACACGTTCAATCATCGATAATACCGTAAACATGTAAATTTGTTATCGCTAGTTGCCTAAACGACGCCAGCATCTTTTACATACTTGTACACTTGGTTGCATAAATTGGTTTTTTCTCGACAATTTTAATGTTAAATTAAGCGATAGTTGAAGTTAATATATTCATACTCGCTGTCTAAATTTTGATAAAAACACTCATATCATAGGCAACTAACTATACATTATATAGAAAAACAGTGAAATTTAGTGAAAAAAACATAGAAAAACAATGAAATTTAGTGAAATTTATTCGCGTTATTTTGTTGAAGCCGTTAAATTCACTTGGTTGCCTACATTCTTTCCACAAATTAATTATTACACGCACTAATTCATGCTAAACTTGACGATGTCGAAGACAACTACTCAAACCACGATTGCCTGCTATTCGGTGGTTGTTATCGGCAACCCTATACACGACACGGAAGATCATTTTATTGAAATTCGTCGACGTTAAGTTGTTTTTTCGGTTAAATTAAGCGATCTACTTAGGCGGCTTGTCGCAGCGTTTAAGCTGCTTATTAATTGTCGCACACCATGTAATCGATAGGAAACACGCACACGCCTGGTTGCCTAATTGGTATTAAATGCGCTGCTGTCGTCGGCAACCACATTGTTGTAGGCAGCCATAGATACACGTGCATTGCTAATACACTGTTTTGTTGAATATCATTGTGTTGCATGATCTTTATTGTTCTTATTGAATACATTTTTAGTTGGATAACTTGTTCTTTCAAATTTAGTATGAAAAGGTAATTGAAATACTTATTTGTGGCGTTGTAGGCAACCATAATTACATTCAAAACTAATATAATGTTTAACAAATGCAAGGATTCTTTTCTATCTAATTTTTTGCTTTGAATTGTCGCGAAGAACACCACGTATATGCTTGGTTGACCAACAAATGAGAGAGGATGACTGAAAACGCCGCTTACTTGCGGTTGTTGTAGGCAATCATGTACACATGAAACACGTACACCATTACAATGCATTACACGCTCGGTTGCATACTTTTGTACCATTTTCCTTCTATATGTTAAATTAGTTTTATAAATTGTTACATGCACGCTTGGCTGCCTAAATTTGCGTTAAATTTCGTCTACTGCAAATTGTGAGATGCGGTTGTCATCGGCAACCAAATATACACATTGTGTGTTTAATTTTTAGATTTAATTCTTATTATTTGTTTGCAACTCGTGTATACTTTGTTTCTTAATGCTAAAATCCGCTTTAGAAAATGTTTTCTTTGAAATTTATTCTAAAAGTTACTACAAAAGGCTGTAAGCTCACATTTTTACATAAAAATTTAACAAAAATTTGCTCTATAAAAGCAACAAATAAGTAAAATTTCACATTGTTTTAGTTTTTTCTCTTAGATTTGCTCAAAATATTGTTAGAAAACACTATATATACACAAAAACATTTTTTTTAAATTTTCTCAACGAAAATTGTCTTAAAAGCATAAAAACCGCTTAGTTGTGGTTGTTATAGGCAACCATGCATACTTGGTTCTCTAATTAATGCTACATACTTACTTGCGATTGTCGTAGGCAACTATTTGAGCATACTTTGGTAAACAAAGCGCAATCAATTTTGTTTTGTTTTATTCCTCTCTATTTCAATATTAGTTGCATGTATGCTCGGCTGCCTAAATGGCGCGCGAAACAATCGATCGCACACGCCGCCTTTATTATTATATTAATAATAATTTATGAAAATTAATGGCGCCCGGCGTAGATGGTGTGTTGCATACATCATACGCATTAATAATCATCTAAGCAACGCGTGAAAAAACACAAACTTTTTTCTCGCTTGCTGGCAATTGAGCCGTCGACGACGTTACGGCGCGCGCGATCTCTATCATAGATTACTTGTGCGGCGTCGTTGTGCCGGCGCGTCTCTCGTCGGTCGGCGGCATCTCGCCGCCGCCGACGCCGCCAGTCGCGTGCGAAACGTGTTGCTGTACGCGCACCATCCCCCAAATACTATAGCAAGCTGGCGGCCGCCGCGAACTACGACGCGATCACGCCGAACTCAAAACGGAATCTGGGTAAATAATAAATGACCGCAAGCATTCCCCAAACAATAACGAATCAATTGTTTTTTTTTTCATTCTTTCATATTGTGATAGTTATATGTGTACGTGTGTGTTTGGTGCGCGCAATTTGTTTATACTTTGTTGCTTGGCAATTCGCAATTTTGATCAAAACACTGTTTCGTTGTTATTAAACATTCACTATGTTTAATATTTTGTCGCCGCTTTAGGGCGAATATCCCAGTTACCTATAAAGTTTAATCGTTAATAGGCAACTCTATCAACATACAAAATATTTATTAATTTTGTGATTTTGTTAGATAGACAACTCAATTAACATGCAATTTAGTAACTTTTTTGGGAATTTTGGACGTTATTTGTTGATTTTTTGAGTTAAACAATTCAATTAGCATACAATTTATAAAAATTTCCATTAATTTAAAGTTTAATATGAATTTTTTACCAATTTTAAATGCAATTTAGTGTGTTGTTGATTCTCATAGTTAGACAACTCAATTAACACCCGAAAAGCTCGATCATTTTACTTTAATTGTTATTAATTTCGAATTTTGTGATTTTGTTAGGTAGACAACTTAATTAACATGCAATTTTCAAAATACTATTAATTTGCTAACTTTTTTGGGAATTTTAAACGTTATTTGTTGCTTTTTTGAGTTAAACAATTCAATTAACACACAATTTATAAAAACTTTACAATTTTATGAACTTTTTACGAATCTTAGATAAAATTTATTGCGTTGTTGATTCTCATAGTTAGGCAACTCAATTAACACTCGAAAAACTCAATCATTTTACTTTAATTGTTATTAATTTCGAATTTTGTGCGCGGAAACTTTTTGTGTTGTATCAAAGATTTTTATATAGTTGGGCAACTCAATTACCACACACGCAATGCTCGAAGCATCAAAACACCAAAAGCTACATCTCCAACTTTAATTACTATTAATTTCGAAAATTTTTTCATACGCAATTATTATTCAATTGCACTACGGACGCCTCACATTTCTAGTCAGACAACTCAATTTACACACACAGCATGAATTTTTATTTAGGCAACTTAATTAGCATTGCAATATTCCAAACAAAACAACATTTCCATCAAAATATGATTTATGTCCGTCTTGTGTATATTGATATCGAATCTTTCGCTGTCATTGTTTTGAATGGTTCGCTCACTCCATCAATATTTAATAGTTTCGCTTGCATAATATTTTCGTATGCAACCCAATTAGCATGCAGCTTGTTATTCTTTCCGACTGCGCTGAGAGGACGGCTGTATTGGATTATACGCGCGTTAATGGATTTACTTTTCGTAACGTGGAGGGGTGAGAGGGGGACTGGGGGTTGCAAATTTTCAGCGCGATTAATTAAATTGTTTTATTTGTTTTAATGAGAGAGCGAACGGGTTGTATGTACATACAATCCAGCGCGACGAAAAGTTTGTTTTTCGTGTAAATTATGCAACTTTATGTACATTTACATTTAAATTATGCCACAATTAACATGTTGATGATGGGGGGCACGCGTTGTTCATTCTTTTTTTCGTATTTTTCAATCGTCGCATTTATTTTCCTGTCCACCAGCGATAACGTTGCGCTATTGAATCGCACAGCCAGGTTTTTAATCGGCTGGCATTTACCATTGTAACGAGCGGCTAGTTTTAATTCACGAGCGAACAAAAACTCCCGAGTTCTTTTCCAAGTTTTCTTTTTGTTATTAAATTCCAGCGCATTTATGCGATATCAAGACATTTTCCGGCGAAAAAATCGGGCAAACTTACTTTCGAACCTGCAAAAACTCGATTTTTTTTAAATTTATTAAATTCCATTCTATTTTCTAAGTTTTATGCATGAAATCAAACAAAAAGATGTAAATTAATTCACGAAAATGTTTTTAGTACCCAAACAATGCCGATTTTTAGCGTGTCAATTGGGTTGCATAACTAAGTTATGAAAAAATTGAATTTTTCCCTTAAATCCCACTCTGTCTTGCAAGATTCATTTATGAAAATAATCAAAATGCTGTAAATTTATTAACAAATACGTTTTTAATAGAAAAATTTTAATATTTACTCTGAAATCAGCAAAATGCTTATTTCTTTGTTGATTTGAATTGCGAGTAAGTTAGGTTGCATAACTAAAACGAAAAATGCTAATCGTCCCATTTAGTTACTTTGAAATTAGCGTTAATGGGGTCAAATGAGACTAGAACGTATAAAAACTCCATCAAATCCCATTCTATTCTCCAAGTTTCCTGCATGAAATTAAACAAAAACATGTAAATTAATTCACCGAGATGTTTTTGCTTCTAAAAAATCTTAATATCTATCCCAAACGCCGACTTTTTGTTCATAACAACAACCAAGTAACAAGAATTGCGTGTTAATTGAGTTGCATAACTATAATGTGGAAAAACTGCACATTTTCACAAAATTCTATTCTATTTATGCAAAAAATAAGCAAAGTGATGCAAATTAATGCACAAAGATGCTTTGAATGTTACAAAAATCTTAATATTTACTCTAAAACGTGCAAAAGGCTGACTTTTTTGCATTGCTCCGCTTTGAATTGCATATTAATTATGTTGCCCAACTTAACATTCGCAAAAAGTTCCCGCAAAACTTTAAATTAATGATAATTAAAGCGATTTTTAACTGAAATTTGCAAACATTTTCTCGAACGCATGGAAATTAATAAGTAGTTGCCTTGAATTGCGTGCTAATTGAGTTGCCTAACTATAAATAATGCTCAGCGCAACAAATTGGAGTTTAAAAGTTGCGCCAAACTTTAAATTCATAATAATTAAATACATTTTTGTTTGTTACTTTAAATTGAACGTTAATTTGGTTGCCTAACTAAATAATCAGTAAAATTATTAAAAATTAATGTGCACTTTAGAATATTGAGGATTAAATTTTACTTTTAATTGCTTGCTAATTGCGTTGCGTAAATACAAAAACTTTAACCCAACAAGTTGGCGAGTTTTCAATCAAATTATCTCCATTTTTTGCGCCAATTTATGATTTTTAGAACAATTTAATTGAAACGAGAAATTAGTAACAATTAATGATTAGACTGCTTATTATCTAATGTAAATTAAGTTGCCTAACTAAAAAAAAACTTTGGCTCAACAAATGGATGACTTTTTAATCAAATTATTTGCCTTTTTACTCGCATTTATAATTTATAAAACAATTTTACTAAAACGAGAAAGCGTTATTATTTTAAAATGCGTGTCAATTGGGTTGCCTAACTAAATAATTTTAGAAATAACAAATTTCTACAATTTTTTTTTAATTGCTTGTTAATTCAGTTGCTTAACTAAAAAAAACTTTGACTCAACGACTTTTTAATCAAATTTCTACTTCTATTTATAATTTTTTGGTTCAAATTTAATGCAATATTTACTTTTTAAGTATTTTTTAACCATTTTCAAGCACAATTTCACGCATGAAATTAAACAAAAACATTTCAACTCGATTCCACATACGTATTCGTTGCGTTTTGTCGTCGTCGTCGTCGAAAAAATCGATATTGCTTAACAAATAAAACAATTTGACGATGAGCGATAATCAATTTCGTCGTGTGCGCGCTTTGATAAATTGTAGCGACCTGCCGGCGACACAATACGCCGTCGAATAAATCATGCGTTTTCATCCCGTTTTCCGGCTTCGTCCTACTTACCTTTTTGCGAGTGCTACAATGACAATATCGCATCTTTGTGCCGCGCCCTACATATATATAGAAAACTTGTCGTTCGAGGGAAAACTTTTCACAACGGCGAAAAACTCAATTATCGCGCGCGTGCAAAAAAACTTAATTTTGCGCGCACTTACGCGATTTCGATCGATGGCGGCATGGTGTTTTTAATGAATATGCATGCAGGAGGAGACAAAAAAGCGGTTTGCGTTCGTTAAGTAATTAATAGAATGAGAAAGAATGGGCGGATGAAAAGTTGCGTATGAAGCGCTTTTCAAAAAACGAAAAAAAATTGTACTCGTTGAATAATGCTAGGCAACCAACACAGCGTTTCGACGCGCCAGCGAAATGGAACGTCGTCGTCGTTGAAATGTCTTGATCTGCTAAATCCGCACAAAAAAATAATGTTCGGACGAGCGAAATTTATTGCGTAGAAAGAAGAAAAACTAAAATATATTTCGTCGTGTGCATAAAATATAAATAGAAATATATGCAACCCAATTTACATTATATAATAGTAGCCAACGAAAATCTCCATGAATTTATATCACATTTTTCATCAAAACTTTATCAATATCATTTGAAAATTGAAAAATTTTTCGTTTTTGCCAAAAATCAAAGTAAAAATTGTCAAAAGTTTTTCCCACACGCAAAAAAAACATTCTCACTGATAAAATTACAATAAATATTAGTTGGTGTAACGTGGGTTGCATATGCTATATATACATTTAAATGAAATGAAACCGATTTATTATTATAGTACAAATGTATATATGCACACGTACATATTCTGTATACATTGTCTGTGTGGTTTTGCGCGCGTGTTTAATGAGCAATTCGCTTATTTACGCTTTGCAACAATTAATTAATTCAATTGCATTTGTCCAAAAAATCCCACACTACCATCTGTTGCAATTAATTGCTTCTATGTATTAATTTGGGTAATTTTACATCACAACAAATTTTGTGTCTAGAGTTGCTTGATTATTAAAAAAGTTTATTACCATTTGTTTGTCGATCGATGTATATTATTGATTTTGTATGCCATTGTTTTCTATTTTGAATTCCAACTTGTCCGTAAATCATCTGCACGTATTTGGCGACATCTACAACCACTAGTTATTAGTAATAGTTTCGTATGGTATTTTACGGTATTTTCTCTTTCTAAGCTCATAAATTGATGAAAAAAGGCTTTCAGTTTTTAACTACACAACTTTTTAAAGAAAAACATTGAGAAAATCGCTTGGAAAATTAAGAAAATCAATGAATTCTTTAACAAAATTATAAATAATGAAGTTTAGTGCAAATTTAGAGCGATTTTCATGAATTTTCCGCATTTTCCAATAGATTTTCTTTTTGCTCTACCTCCGAAACGTTGAAATCTAACAATTTTTAAAAATTGCTTGGAAAATTAAGAAAATCAATGAATTCTACCAACAAAATTGTAAATAATGAAGTTTAGAGCAAATTTAGATCGATTTTCATTGAATTTTGTTAATTTTCCAACAGATTTTCTTGGTGTTGTACCTTCGAATCGTACTCAAATAGCAACATCTACTGACACTAATTAATTGTTAATAATATTTTTGTGTGGCATTTTTCGTCTTTTCAAACGCTTCAATTTATGAAAAGGATCTTTATTTAATTATATTTAAACAGAAAATATCATAATTAAGTGCAACCATGTCTATGACTACCATGTACCAGAATTGAATTATAAGTTGCCTAACAATCATTCATGCTTATTTGTCGCCATCTATTGCCACCAATTCTAAATAATGGTTTTCAATGTATTCTTTTTCAATTTTCAATGAATTTTATCATTTATTTAATGCGTATTATTATTTAATGATGAAAGAAGGTTGGAATGCATTCAGATAAAATACATTTTAAAAATTAAGTATCACAGCTAATAATCTATTACAACTTATATGTCATTAATCGGTTTGTATACTACATATACACTTTTCAATTTACAAACGACTTTAATTTATTTAATGCGAATCATTTTACAATACATGACAGCCAAATGATGAGCACGTACACGGCGATAGATAATAATAAAAATCAATACGCATTTTGTTTGGTTGTTTTACGTTTCGCATTTATTTATTTATTTTTTTTGTACATTTTCATTTATATTTTGATTGGAAAATAAAGCGGGCGACGCATTAATGCAGACGTTTGACAATTTTAACATGATGTAGGACAACGTCGAATTGATTTATTATTTCATGTTGTCGTTTTGTTTTTTATTTTAATTTAAAATAAACCCCAAGCGTGCGGTAATAAATTCAGCGCTCATTGGAAATTAATTATTTACGTTGTGTGTCATCCGCACACACAAACATGCATAATCGCTTTTTAACATTGCTGCTAATTGTTTTGTTGTAGAATTGGATCTGGATTTTCTGGAGCGGCGCCAGAATGAGAAGACGACGACGACGACGACGGCCGGCGGTGGTAATACGCACGATAGACCGCCGAACAACGACAAGGTGCACAGTCCGCTCGAAATCAGTCCGGAGAGCATCGATCGCGTGAAGGTAATCCTGTTAGGTGCGCCCGGCGTCGGCAAAACCAGCCTCGTACAGGTAAAATAGCTGTTTGTTTGGTTGCCTAGCTAGTATAGTAAGTAGTTGATAGTATGGGATGCTGTCGGATGCACGTTAATTAATTGTAACGCCTTGGGGGCTTTGGGGTGCGATGTTTATGCGATGTGTGCGAGAGCGGTGGTCTCGGGTAAGCGGCTTAACAACCGCCAGAGCACGGCAGAGAGTAGAGATGCTGGGGGGATTTGTATCACATTCGATAACTTTTGTTGCGCGTTTATATACAATAGAATAGTTCGTATTGCACATATTACATTTGCAACTTTTATACGTTCGTAAAGTTATCTAAAAATAATTACTACGCTATATGCGCCATCTAATTGAATTAATTAATATTAAAAGTTTTGCATTTTAATAGAATAGTTTTAGTGTAGCATACATCTAATGCGATAGCTAACAACTTCTATGTCTGAAAAGTTGTCTAAACATAATTATTTTGCTTTATCTATTAGAATTTTTCATTATTTTTTACACGGATTAATGCGGATACGTAATATAAAAATTTCATTAGCTTACTATTTTAATCCGTGCTTTTTTATGATTAACAACACATCCATACACTGAAAATGTAATGGAAGTTGCTAAACACATCCATAAACTTATCATGTAATTATTATTCTTCATGATTTTTTCATCTTTTCATGATTTTTCTCATTAAAATCGCCCAAAAACACTGAAAATGTGACAGCGCAATTTTGATGCGATTTCATGCTTCCTATAAGCGCTACAAGTTGCCTAAAAATCATGTAAACGCTTGCGGTGATATCTATTGAAATTAATTATTATCATATATTGGTATCATTTTTCTGAATTTACTCTTTTTTTGTGTGAATTCGTGTTCTTATTAATTGCGTAGAACACAAAAAATATGATGAGAAGCGAAACGTGACAGTAGCAACTAATTCGTTGATACGAGAATCCATGTTACATGTGCCACAAGTTGCCTAAAAATAATGTATAAATTATTATTTCTTGCTAAACCTGTTGCAAATCGTCATTTGCTTAATTTTTTCATGCACTTCCAGTGCCGTTTTACCCACAAGAATGAAAAGGCCATGGCTCGGGCCCGTTTTTTGAAAGGGCTAGTAAATATGTTTTGGTCTACGGTTAGCTAAATCGATAAAACGGTACTCTGTGCATTTCTCATTCCTAAAACCATTTTTCATGCGAACACTTCTTTTTATCTATTTTGTGTTAGATAAGTGGGCTAAAAACCATGTATACGCTTATTACGCCATCTATTAGAGTTGATCATTATTAATAGTTTTGAAGACCTCTTATAGTACTCAATTTCGTCATCATTTTTCAAGCTTTTTGCATCGAAATTGTGTGGAATATAAAAAAAGTGTGATGAAAAGCTAGACGTCGTCGTGACAGTATGCACTAACTATTTCGCCGAACTGCACTACAAGTTATATCATCAATTCGAATGAATTGTTTTTATTTGTGACAAAAACTTTTACTGCTCCCAATTTCATTTTATTACCATTCTTCGTTTCATTCATTTTTTGAGTCTCCATGTATGCGATTATTGCGCCATCTAGTAGAATTTATTGTATCATTATTAATCGTTTCAAGACTGCAAAGTTGCCGAAAAACTGTAGTAATAGTTGCAGAATTCCTTACAATGTTCGGTTTATTCATTACTGTTGTATCGGATTGGCGTAAGACGTGACTGCGAAAATATGTTGTTGCAACCGCGCAATTTTTAAATCTCCAGCACAATTTCAATAAAAATTCCTGTTCATTCCCTTTTTATGTGCCTTAATTTCGATGCAAATTCATATTATGTGCGCTACAAATTGCCTAAAAACTGGTGATATTTGTAAGATTTTTATTGGCATCATTTTTTCATCGAAATAAAAACTAAGAAGCAAACGGAAATATACTATTGCAGCAGTTTTTAATACAAATTCTTGCTCATTTTCATTATTTATGTGATATATTAACGAAATGGCGTGAATTGCTGCATATTAACAGTGGCAGTAAAAATATTTCGTCGAAGCACAATATTTCAATGCAAACACACATTATATACATGCACTACAAATTGCCTAATTATACGCTTAATATGCCATCTATTATAATTAATTGTTATTACTAATGTGCTGCAATATCACATTTTTCATCATTTTGCGTCGAAATTGAAAATACAATACAAAATGCAATACATCAAACGGTATTTTTAAATCATTTAGCTGAATTTCTATTCAACTTCCCCCTTTTTCATTGTTTGTTTGCGAAAAATTGCCAAAATCGTTTACAATACGCTTGTCATGCCATTTATTATATGTAATTGATATTAATATCTAAAAACTGTCCTATAACCTTTACAACATTCATTTTTTATGATTTTACAAACAAATTGAACATACGTGGGTGGCCCGATAAGTTTCTAGCCTTTTTGAGTAATTTTTAGTGCGGCGCCCCTCAAATTATTTTTTTAGCACCACTCCATGAACATTTTTGATGGATTTTTCTTTGCGCGTGGAAATTTTATAACTGACAACTGCTTTTTTAGATCACCTAGCTGAATTTCCATTCAACTTCCTTTTATTTCATACAGATACGTGTAAGAAGTTGCCTAAAAATCATCATATACACATGCACCATCTATTGGAATTAATTATTACCAATACTTACAAGATTTTCCAATTTTGTCATCCGCCTGCTCTCATCGACCGAGAAGTGGACGTGACAGTACGAAAATATTTCGTTCGAACCGCAATTTCCAAATCGTTTAGCAGCGCACACACACAAATTCAATGCGAATTCCTCTCTATCTCGCTTCCACTGCACGGAAAAATAATTTGCTGCGAACTATTCCATCATTGGTTCGCTCATTTTTCATCCACTAAGCTAAATACCGGATTTGTCTCTCTATTTTCATCCCCAAAAATTGATGCACCACACAAAAAAATCCCCGTTTTTGCGCTAACCGGGCTGGAAATGTTGTTGTTGTTTTTGCCCCGCACTTAACAATTAACCTTTCCAGCCAACCGGCCATCGGAATTTCCTCCTCATATTTTACTCCAGCACATTGTTTTGTATTAATTACAGGCTCGTCGCGTTTTTTATGCGCGCTCGCCCGGAATGTGTTTATCAAGCGATAATTAATACCGAAAACTAAAACCATTAAAACGCATTAATTATATTTATCGCAAAGTTGTATGCTGCTCGGGATGAAATTTACGAGCAGGACGGTGGGGGCGGTGGCGGGGTGGAGATAGGGTGGTGGATCGTGTCGCGCATTTTAATCATAATCGTTGACGATTACAACTTTCTGCCGTCGCCGCTAATTGGAATTTAGGACGCGCACGTCATGATTAGGTTAGCCGAGCATTGATATTCAAATCGTAATCGAGAGCGGCGAGAACAAGTCTGAAGTTGCAGCTGTCACTCAATAAATTATTCAAGTTGGCGTTGATATATCGATTGATTGATGGCAGCAATGTATTTTCGTTCGTGGCAGGCTCGATGAGAAAATCAACAAAAATCTTGGTAATTAATTCTAATAGATGGCGGAATAAGCGTGTAAATTAGGCAAATTGCGGTTGTTGCGCCACAAGAATTTGTGCTAAATGACGAAATATACTACTTCTACTATAAAAACCTAGTAGCAATTGATTGGACTATTTTTAATGCGAAAATTGATTGTATAATACATATTTACTCTGATAGATGGCGGAATATTCGTACACGCAATTATTAAGCAACTTGTGGTGGTTGCGCCACAATAATTTGTGCTGTCGACGAAATATTTTTATTACCACGTTTGGTTTTTCGATGAGCAATCATGAAAAATGATGACTGTAAAAAATCTAGTCGTCATTGATTCTAATAGGTGGCGCGATGCATAATTTTCAGGCAACTTGTGGAACACAGCCTGTGTTACATAGATTTTTATTCAGTTTTTATGCAAATTTATTTCAAGAACGATTTTTATATTTATTTATTTTGGTTTGTAAGCAATTTTCTTTGAATTTCCATTGAAATGGTAATATGTGTCATGCTGTGACAGCTGTCAGTGAAACGTCAATTGTTAGCTGATTTCTATTTAATATCGATACAAAATTGGTATGAAAGACTGTAATATTGCATTTTCATGTTCTGAAAAGCTTTTTTTTTTCTTTTTAAGCTAATATTTTTTGCCCTTTTTGTGGTTTTGTTCTTTTTAACCTTCTTTTGTTGCTGCAGCAATTCGTGTGGAACGATTTCTCGGAGGACTATCAACCGACGGAACGCAAGCACACCTACTACCCGTCGGTGATTACCAACGAACGTCTCTACGAGATCAAGATCAGCGATCTGCCAGTGATACCATACTTTCCAGTAAATTCCTACTATGAATGGACGGATTTTCGCTACTATGGCCTGCGTAGCGCCACCGCCTACGTGCTCGTCTTCGATCTCTCCAACCTCGAGACGTTTCAATTCGTCAAGACGCTACGCGAACAAATCGGCGAGAGTCGCAACATGGCCAATGTGCCGCTGCTGGTCATCGGCAACAAGCAGGATTTGATCGCCGACGAACAGCCGGGCGGCAGCAGCGGTACCGCTTCGACGTCGGGCAAGAATCTGTCGAGCGCCGAGGAAAAGCGACGCGACATCAGCAATTTGGTGCGCAAGCATTGGAAGTGCGGCTACGTGGAGTGCAGCGCCAAGTACAACTGGCGCGTGATGGGCGCGTTCAAGGAGCTGATCAACATGATCGACAGCATCGAGATACGCGATCAGAGTCCAATGCTGGACAACATTCAAGAAGCGCTCGATCGCAACAAGTGCTGCATAATTTAACAAAGCATGCTTTTCAATGTTAAAAAGTAAGTAAGTAAGCGAGAGTAAGACGTACGTAAACACAAATCTATGGTAAGATATGCTCATTTTTCCAATATTTACTATTGTATAACAATCATATTTGCGCAATAATTTTTCGTCAACGACAATCCTTTTCTCAAATTCCATTCATTATTATATGACTATAACGGTTGTGAATTTTTGTATAAATTTTAGCCATCGCGTCGCTCAATTTACGTTGCTACGTTGTTTGATTATAGGCAACCAACTATGCGTTTTAATCATTTACCAGGGTATATAAAAAATAATAAATGGCACTTTATTTACAACAAAATCTCTTCTCTGTAAATATTATAATATACAATAAATATATTAGGTGCAAAATCCCTTTATTAATCGAGAATGTATAGAGAAGGATAGCGTTTTATCACATTATTTCGATTGTATTAAGTGTAAATCTGAAAAATTCACAATTGCATTCAATATTTTTAAAAGTTTTCGCAATTTTTCATTCTCTTTCGGTTGAAAAAAGATTTAGAAAAATTGAAAAGAAACAGAAAAAGTGCAAAAACGCAAAAAATTGGAAATACCTGCAACAAGAGCGGAGAAAGTTCAAAGACAAAAAGATGTAAAATGCAAACAAAAGTTGCTAAAATGTAAATTAAACTGTAAAATCCGCGAAATTAAAATAAGTAAATTAAAATGCGAAATACTGCAAGAAATTGTGAAAAAAATGCAATAAAAAAACCAAAATTACAAAATATTGAAACTTTTCAGGCCGCCCTTGTATTATACATAATAGTTTTGTATTTTCGTAATTTATAATTTATATATTTAACAGCAAATATATAAATTAGATCATAAATGAACTGTAATATAGTAAAATTAACGAACATTCATAAAAGCTACATTGTATTTGTACCTAACTTCACTCAGCATTTGAGAACTGCCAGTTTGCATCAAAAAGAAAAATTTAAAATACATCCTTCACTACACATTCTTGCTTGTTAATACTGTTTACTTCCTTTATACAATAACAAAAAAAAACTATTTTTGTTGAAGAGGTGTCCTTTAAACAAAATAATAATAAAAGTATTACGTAGTCCAGTGTCTTTATCGATCCTGATCCTGAGTGAAGCAGGCGCCGGAACAGAACAGCCGATCGTTGCGGAAGAGAAACTTGCCGCCGAGCAGCGGTCGCTTACACGTCCGACACGCAAAGCACGCATCGTTCGCATGGAAATGCGCACCGTTCAGATTCGCACCCTGCTCATCGGCGCCGATGATACGCGTACACGTTCCACATCTGCCCGCCTTCAAGCGCTCGAAGCATCCGATGCACACCGGCTGCTGGCCCGACTCGGCGACGTAATTCTGCCCGGCGAGCGGCGTATCGCACTCGAAGCAACAGAAATGCTTCACATGGTAGGTGGCATTTTCAGCAAGGCAGTACTCCTTCACGAAGATTAATTCATCGCAGGCCTGACAACGTGGAATGCCGCGAATCGTTGCGAAATCACGCCCGCAATAGATGTCATCGCTGTCCGCATCGTAGAAGTACACCAAATCGGCGAGGCTTTGATTGCAGCCGGCGCACTTGAAGCAGGCGGCATGCCACAGTGCGTCACTTCTAGCGATCTGAATCACCAACGCGTTATCATCGAATATCTGACCGCACTTATGGCATTGCGGCGGCGGTTCATATTCCACATCACTAATCGCACCGATATTGATCGTTTTCGGCTGCTGTTCGTCGATCAATTGCTGTGTTGTTGCTTTATTCGCTGCTTGATATGATGGCAACTTCAACCCGGTTTTCGGATCGATTTGATTGCCGTACTTATCGATCGCTGGCGGGGTAAACATTGCAATGCGAGCGCCGTTACAATCAAGCACCGGATCGAGAGTGTTGTGTAAGTGTAAATCACCATCATTGTTTACGACTAAACGTACCGGCTGCGATTTACTATCGTGCAGGGTTAAACCATCACGTGCTGATACTAGAATGGCGCGTTCTAGCGGTAACGGATTGCCGTGAATGTCCACCAGGGGTTGTTGCACATCAGCGAATTGTGGACGGCCCAAATAATCAACGTCCATGCGTAATGGTGCACCGAATTCATTAACAATCGGCGTATGCGTGCCGTCAGCATGCAGTGTGGCTTCACGCACATCCAATGGCTTTCCATACGCATCGCATAGATGATTTCGCACTGGTACTTTTAGTGGCGCATCGTTTTTATTCGAAATGGGCGCGCCATGTCGATCAAGCAATAACGCATAGCGTGGATTTTGTATGTGTGAATCAGTAATGATGGGTTGATGGTATCGATCCAGTTTCACCTTGATGGGATTTCCATGTACATCTTTTAGCGGCATCTGTTCAGCATCTAAGAGTAATGCATCGTGTGGTCGTGCCACATCGCCGAATTTATCAAACAGCATCGGCGGGGTGCGATATTTGATGACATTACCATACGGATCAACGAATGGTTGTTGATTGAACGCCAGCGGAACGCAATACTGCGGCGTTTGATTATTCAACATTGCTGCATTTAAAATTGGCGTTTTATTATGATCTAGTTGTACGATTAATGGCTGTCCGAAATTATCACGTAATCGTTTGCCGGTAGCATCTAGGAGTAATGCGTTACCACCACCACCTCCTAGCTTGTCGGAATTATTTAACACTGCATACTGCGCTTCATGCAAGTTGAGCGCGTCCAGCTGGCTTTTATTGATGATCGGTCGTCCCATTTCATCCAAGACGAATTGAATTTGATTGCCCGCCGAATCGTTGAGTGGCTGTTCGTTTTTATCCAGCAACAACATGCTACCTTTAGCATTTTTACCACCAGCAATACTACTAGTATACGGTTTATAATTTGCGACGACATTCTTCATCGCACCGTTGTACTTATCTAAAATCGGCGCTCCATTGCGATCCAGAAACATGACAAATTCCGGATGTACATCGCCGAGACGGTCAATGGTCGCCCGATCTATTACAGGCCGTGCAAATACATCCAACGCAACGGTAATCGGTGCTCCCGTTACGCTATCTTTTATTGCAGTCTCATTTTTATCCAACAATATTCCACGTGTCGGCTGTATATCATTGCCAAATTTATCCTGTATTGGTTCTTTATACACGTGCAGTGGATTGATTAACGATTGATTGCCATCACTCAACGCGGTCAAGTCCTTGTCCAGTAATAAAGCGTATTGTGGAACTCGACCGGCGAGCTTCTCGACAATGAAATCATCGATTATCGGTGTGTTGTATGCATCCAAGCTGGCCGTGATTGGCATTCCATTACTTTCACATTTGATGGCGGCACGTTGTTCATCTAAGAGCAGCGCAAACATTGCCGGCGTTTCAGCCTCCTGGCGCAGCGGGTGCTTAATCACATTACCGTGCTGATCGTCAATCAGCGTATTATTACGATCTAAGTAACAAACGTATTTTGGCGATTCTAGTGTGACTAACTCGCTTAAGCTTCGTTCGATGATTGGCGAATTGTACACATCTAATTGCAGCTTTAACACATCGCCATTGCGATGTCGTATTGTTTTCCCCTTGGAGTTGAGCAGCACAGCACACTCCGGCCGGCGATTGTTGTCGAATAGTAAACTCGATGGATGATTTATTGATTTCTTAATCGGATGTCCATGCGAATTCATCAAAGGCGCGCCATGCTTATCCAGCAATATGGCGTATTGCACATCGGATAATTTCGGTAAACGTTCAACGACGCTGCGTGACAGTATCGGCGATGCAAATACGTCAAGCGCCGTTTTGATTGGATTGCCGGCTGTATCCTTAATCGGTACACCACTATCATCCAGTAACAGTGCGTATTGGGCACGTATCGGATTTCCATAACGATCCGTCAACTCATCATCGCTGTCTTGTTGGCGCTTTATCGCCTCCAAGCTCGATGCCAGCTTATGCTGGCCGAACGCATCGATATTCTCATAATCATGCCGGCTGCCAAGCGTTACATTCGCGAGCTGTTGCGATATGTTTGGTACATTTGCATGCTCGACGATTTGATGTTGAATCGTTGTTGATACGAGCTGGGCATCGCAAGGACGATGCAGATTCACTAGCTGCCCGATACCGACACTCTTTGCGCGTAAATGTTCAACGTACTCGTTCATCTGTCGCGTTTCGTCCTCGGTGAGTGCATGGCATAGCGTTGGATCGACATCGTGTACGGGAATCTGCTTGTGCAGTAGCTGTTTACGTTCATGAGCTGCCGATGAGCCTTTAATAGGTAGTGCGTCGCGTGGCAACTCCTTCAAATACATTTCAACCGCTTCCTTTGAGCCTTTCGGTGCCCATTCGAGTTCAATAGCATCATTATTACCAGGTAGCACTAAAAAAAACATGAAATGTCAATTTTTTTTAGGTTATGTTTTTGTGGTGTAGAGATCAACACTCACCGATGGTGGTTGGTTGTCGTGTTTTAGCTCCCAATAATTGGAATTGAACGAAATCGTGCGCGTCATCGTCCTTGACGTCGTGATTCTCCTTACCGCATCGGCAATTTTTACAAATCTTCCTCCAAAAATGCAAATCCAAGCCTGAAAGATAATGTGACGTGTTGAATATCGAATTAAATTGGTTAATTGATTTTTTGTTGTAATACAAACCGGGACAGCTATCCTTGCATGCGAAACAAGGCGATCCGGCTCCGGTTTCGTGGCCCAATTTCGACTTCAACTTCCGCTCGCGCTTCGCCTCCAGCTCCTTGAGCCAATTCGGTGCTTGTACGACACCATCCTCCACATTATTCATTATTCACTCACCAATAATCACAATTACTTATCAAAAAAATGTATTAATCAGACTTAAGCTGGCTATGTCTACATGACTTAGTAGGGCGCGTTCGATCTAGGCGTGTGCTGTTTGCTTGTTGCTTATCTAGCAAGTTCTACCTGCTTTTGAATCATCACCAGAACGCGTGATTCATTGAAAGTTTACCTTTTTTTTTGTTCCTTTGTATTTACATTGTATCCAAACAGCTCACTACGAATTGACACGCTGGTTTAGTTGCATACGTTGTGATAGTTGTGCTATTGTACCGTAGATGGCGCTTGCTAACGCGAATCATTATTACAACATGCAATTACTATTTATTTCATGCAATGAGTAATACAAGCATCCTGCTGGAATTAATCTAAATATTAAAGTATTAAATTTCATAATTTTTGTAAATAAAATAAATTGATCGCAGTGCGTATTGTTTTTGTTAAATGTCAACCGGTGTGTTGTGTGATTGTAGTGCAATAAATCTAGTAAAAATGGAATAATTATAATAATTCGTACGTATTAAATCCAGCATTAATGTTAATCAATAAACACTCATTGTGTGTTTGTTACCAGGCAGTTGTAGCTCTCGGATCTTATTATTGGGAGAAAAAGTGAGGTTAGATACAACCAATCCCCCAGGGCCATGTTGTATTGTTATGTCCAAATCACAAAATGCGCAATTAGACGGGATGATAGTACATACGAAAGAAGAGCAACGCAACACCTAAACGGTATGTCTATTCAAACCAAAAAAATGCAAATTTCTATTCAGGCGAAAGTTTGATGATGAATAAATACATCGGGACGTGTGTATTACAATAATATATCGCATGGGAAAATGCAGCAGCAGCAAACGATTTCGGTTTGTGTACAAAAAACCGAAAATCAGCGTATTAAATACGTATTAGAAAGTGCACACGGACGGACGAATATATACGCGAGTAAAAGTATTAGAAAATGAACTCGGATGCACTCTGCATCAGCTGTTTGTTGAACTTTTGCTTTTTCGCTGCTTGCTGCACGACAACGACGATGGTTGAGCCGCAGCGAGCGAGCCGGTCGACTTTCATTTTCACACACATACACATAGAACACATCGAACATGCGGCAGCGCTCTTTGTCCATTTCCCTTCATCGTACTTACCTTCCAGGCATATTTTCACTTTCTTGCTCGTTGCATGAAAATACGCTCACACACATATATATAAATCTATGTAGCAATTGAAATTATTTTTTGTTGTTTTTGTTTCATCATAATCGTCATCACAACAAACAAAAAAATTAACCCAAATCGATTTTTCGCAATATGTGTATGTAGTGTGTAATGCAGCGTGGTGTTTCTTTATAGCTCGCATTATTTGCCATGTTAAACGAATCGATTCAGTTTGCGCAAACAAAATATAAATAAATAAAGCGATAAATTTTTTATTATATATATGTATATGTACTTTTATCATGTAGTAATTGATGTACTTAGTAATCGTAAAAATGCAACAAATTGTTTTTCGTATGCCCGATTTATCAGTGCGGAAGCAATGTTTTTTTTAGTTTGTCGAAATTTTTGTTGTTTGTGTAATCAGTCACGGTACTCGGTGACTGAACAGGAAAGAATTTTTATATTTTTTTTTGTTTTTGGCTGCAATACATTTAAATAATACTTACATTATCATCATTTTTATTAATTGTTATCTCGAGTGGAAATTTATTTAATACATTATATTTGTAGGTCATTATCGTTGTTTTTTTGTTGTATTGAAATTTATGGATGAGCAAAGTTTGCTTGCTTGCTTGCTCTCTAAGCAGGTGACATTTTTTTAATTCTTTGTTAACATTTAAGTGTATTAGTAGTCGTTTGGCAGCAAGAATTTTTGTTATTTTTAATTTTGTTTTTGCCTGGATACGTTTCTTATACAATTGAATACAATTATTATCGATATCAATCATTTATTAATTGTTATCTCGAATATTATACATTATTTGTAGGTTGTTATCGTTGTGCGGGATTAATTTCGCGTTGTATGGATGAGCAAAGTTTGCTTGCTTGCTCTCTAAGCAGGTGACATTTCTTTTTTTGATTCTTTGTTAACATTTAAGTGTATTAGTAGTCGTTTGGCAGCAAGAATTTTTATTATTTTTAATTTTGTTTTTATCTAGACACGTTTCTTATACAATTGAATACAATTATTATCGATATTGATAATTTATTAATTGTTATCTCGAATATTATACATTATTTGTAGATCGTTATCGTTGTGCGGGATTAATTTCGCGTTGTATGGATGAGCAAAGTTTGCTTGCTTGCTTGCTTTTGCTCTCTCTCTAAGCAGGCGACATTTTTTTGTTGTTGTTGATTCTTTGTCTCGTTTACAAAAAGGTAAAGTTAACATTTTTAAATATAGCAAGTCTTTAGAAAGCTTCTCTCGCAGTTTGTTTAAGTAATTGTCAGTTTTCTAGCGAATAAGGCACACACACACAAACTTTCTTTATGTTAACAAAAAATGTTATTATAAATTCAATACGTATCAGACGGTTTAATAGGGTAGGGCCGTGAATCAACCTCGGGCCGGGTCAAAGTCAAATTCTTGTAAAAACAATAAATAATATGCTCACAAACTTAAATTGTTTTTTATGTATGTGGATAAATAATGTTTGGTCGTAAAAGTTTAAAACACTAAAATCGAGCTGCTGGGATAGGACAGGTCCGGTATATCCATTAACACTTGTACTTTTTGGGTTGAACAGGTGTATATTTTCTTAGAATCGAAAACATTGAATGCATTGAACAGCATTTTTTGTTTATAATTAAGATCAAGGCCGCATTGAAAACCGAAATGGAAAATCAGGAACGGAAATATAGCGCTCTGATTTGTAGATGTAGTGTTGGTTGCCTAAACAATACTTTTTTTTCAAGTTTTTAGTAATTTTTAGTGCCTTATTCACTTTTCAGCGTATCTTAAACATTCTAACTTGATGCTTTTTTTTCGATTTGTTATCTCTAGCATTTCTCATCAAAAATTTTAAATAATTTTGATAAAATCCTTTTAGATGCCGTTAATCAAATAATAAATTGTAGAAAAATCATCAAAAAAATAATATCGAAAACCGTTATTTTAAACGTTTTATCATTGAGCGACGACATTTATCCTCTATCTGAACGCCCTTTGATCGGCAAAGTCTTTGACGAACAACATCAACAACAACGCATGTCACTTTCGCTGCTAGAACTGCACACGGGTGGTGCGCTCCAAACACCTCGGCCGCGAGACGCGCAGCACACACACAGTCTCGCACCGCAGCAACGCCAACCAACAACACAATACGACGACGACGACGAACAACACACGCACCGAGCGAGCGAGAATCACCTGACGCCGCCACGCCGCGAGTCGCGCACCATCAAAATACAAAACAAAAAGGGGGACACGCTCAATCAATTAATAATCAATCAATCAATCGATTACCATGACGACAGCAACAACGTAATTTTTAATTCGCACGCTCTCTCGGCTCAATTTTATATTTTATCAGTTTCGACTTTGTGCGCGCGGCCGCCTCTACGAAAATCGCCAAGCAAGCGCGCGAGTTGTTTGTTGTGTAGTAAAATATGTGCGTTTGTATATTGTGTGCCATTTTATGATAATAATATATATATAATTCATTTTGGGGTGAGTTTTTTTTCTTGCATTTATTTAATAATAATATTCGCGCTCTGCTGATTTTGACTTGAAGCAGTTGTATTATTTGTGTTGTTGTGGTGTGACGAACGATCGACGTCCTTGCTGCTGCTGCTGCTGCGCTAATACTCCTTCAATATGTGTTTATGTGTGAATGTGTGTGAGTGAATATAGAGGACGTTTGTTTTTTTTTATTATTTATTTATTTCTGTTGCTGCTACTACTAGTTTGTTGGCCAGGACCGGATTTCGCTCAAAATAATAGTAATAATAATAATAATGGCACAAAAAATGTATTTATGAATATAATATGATATATTATCTTATCACATAATAGTTTGAGGTTAAATATGGCACGATTGTGATTAGTTTTTTTATTTTATTTTTTTGTTCGTT
>JARJDW010017223.1:0-13361 GCA_030264715.1 Adinopsis sp. GC000173 | reverse complement strand
TGCATTAAGTGCATAAAACAATCGTTTCATTAAGTTGTCGCTAAATTTGTCATTCCAACTACTGCCGTACAACCTATCATATGAAATGTAATTGATTTTTTAAAACATTTCTTTTATTTTTAATACATGTTACTTTCCAATATCTTTCAAGATTCATATTAACAGTTTGTTCTGCAGAAGTGGTTGAAATCGCCTAATAGTCATAGACTGTCATTAATAGAGTGATTATATGCAACATAAGCGGCATACAAAAACTAAAGTTGTGTGGCAAAGTTCATTGTTAATAATATTTTCCTAACCTGATATGATTGAAACGCTGTCTATGTGCATTGTGTGCACAATGTCAACCTTGGAACACAACCTAATTAAATTATTGTCAACTACTCTATTCAATAATTGAAAACTAAAAATCTGTAATTTATAGAAATCGATACGATTACAAGTTAGTACAGCTTGAATAACAGATGGTGCCGGTTGTTGCACGTTGCTATTGCTTCAAAGAGGGCATTCAGAATGTGTCAGGTGCTTGCGGCACAATTATGAAAAAAAAGTCGCATTTGCTGTCGCACAAATTCATATTAATTATAAGATATTAATTACAAATAACATTCGCCGTTGATATAATTACATAATTTGAAAAAGATTCATTTCAGCGTATTGTCATTAACATCTGCTTGATTGTAGCAAATTATAAATAATGAACGTTTATGCAAATGCGTAATAATAATGAATATCGCGTTGGCAAATCAAACAGCAGTGCTTTTTTATAGTATATACATATCTGTATATATATATATAATATATTTTTTCGATGCTGAGTTATTACGGCTAATTAGAGGGTGTGATATTCGATAAAATGTAAAATCGAAAAGTTATCGCGGCGGGAAGGCGAAGCGTTTCTCAAAGCAGCAATAAATTTGAGTTAAACGAACCATTTAGCATTTAATAATAATAGAATAGATCCACAGGCGAAATTCATACAATAAACGAGAGAAAAACGGTCCACCTGCCAAAATACATATAATACGCGCATTGTTTCAGACGCGCGTGCTATATTCACCTGTCCGAAGACAAGAAGAAAACAATCATTTCTTTAACGATGATTTTTCGTTGAAGAAATCAGCGTAATTATTCCGTACGTATTCCACCATCGGCCATATTTTATGGATTTGTGTCAAAAGGCATAGACAATGAGTAGCAGCAGAACGCTTCGCGAAACTCCCATACTTAATTATTCATGCGGCTTTATAAGCTAATTAATAAAACTTCCTGTAATTGGTTAAGATTTTTTTTGCTTTGCGTTCATTTTGTAGGTAAAAGCAAGAAATCTTAGAACGAAATCAGCACTTTCTAAATGATTCTGAATAGCCTATAATAATCGTTGCTCCATTGTTATTTTCCTCAACATGAATATTTACATTTGCTTAGTTTAGCATATACATACAACCATTGTTCCTCCTCACATTTATTGTGAAAAAATTAAAACGGCTTTGGTAAATAAGCACGCAACAACACAAAATATTTACCTAGATTTTAAATTCTACAAAACGTTAGAAGATAAGTAATCATCACGAAAAGTAAAATTAAATTAATTCAATTAATACCTTTCGTTTTCTTCATTCATTTTTCGAGAGCCAAGGTGCATTGTTCCACACAAACGCTACAATTATCTAATTTAGAAATTATATAAAATGTTATTAAATAAAGAGTAAAAGTGCAGGTGCAGTTTATAAAAATTGTTGCTTTTGTTTTGATGTGTGTCTGTGCGTTTGTGTGTGGCTCACATTTAAGTTTACGAATCCTGTTACAAATTAGCGCTCGCTCGTAATAGAATCGAGAAAAATATGTATTATAGAAAAGTTTTTGATTGTTAACGCGGAAGTATTAGTATATAATATTTCTATAGGTGTCACGAATATCGTGTTAATACTAAATTGTACATTTCCGTCGTGTTGAAATAATACTTATTATTAATGTTTAACGAATATTCTTATGTTAACACTTATTACATTTAATTGTTGCTAGTTTCTCGTTTGGCTTTTTTGTCTGTTAGTTTATCTTGCCGTAGATATTATTGTATGTATTGTACTTGACATAAACTTTAGTTATGGTAGAAAAGGTTTTCAGCATTAGACGCGATGATGTTTGGGCGCTAGTCTCAATTAGGTAATTGGCGTTTCGTTGTTACGTAATAATAACGATTTGATTCTAATGCAATTAGATAATGAGCAATTATTTGCGAATTCGGCGCAATTAAGCTCATTAAATGTAATTAAATTCTGGCAATTTTAATAGCTTGTTAGTTGTTATACATTACGAGAAAGAAGTTTCCAAAGTGAAACTTTGGGTGCGCGTTAAGTTAAGCAAACATACATTGATAGAGACAATTTTGTGGGCGATTCAATGATTGTGGTTAGCTGAAAAATTGTTATGTAATTTATATTAAAATATGATTTGTTGGTTAAGTGAAACGGTAATTGTATAAAATTAAATGCGTTCGCTTCCCCCGTTAAGAAACCGTCGAAAATTGCAATGTTAAAAAACAATAATTTTTTTGAAGGTATCTGTTTAAGGTAGGTAATAATATAATATAGTGGTTACATTTGCCCAAAAGGTAGAGAGGTCAATTTGCGGAGAAGCAAAAACACGCAACCTGGTTGAAGAGCATAACACGTTTAGGTCAGGATGGAATATTCTCACGCTGCCCAACTCATAACCAATCACTAAAACATAAGCATTTCAAATAAAATACCCGCACTTATCCATATTTTCCATAGATTATTATTATTATTTAATAAATAATTGACTGCGATGCAAACTTTTGCCAGAAAAACGCGCACGTAACTTTACTTAAAAAAGAATTTCAACATTCTTAATTGCGCTCGCATCCTCTTGTACTCGTATACAATGTATGTTCGTACATACTGAAAAAATGTTGTTTGTTCTCCTCCACGGACATGGACATACGTAACATTATTTTTTTCAACACATCATTCCAAATAAATATCATTTTCTGTATGAGAGATTGAATATAAAAATAAGGTTGATGCTCATATCAAAAGCGACAGAGAATTTTGTGGTTGAAGGGTATTCTTGCATTGGATAATATGTCGTTGCCAGCATGTTTTTATAAATATAAACCACGTCCGTGGAATGTAAATGTTAAAAGAATGTTAGAACAGTAGCGGAGTTGTCTGTAAAGAAGCGACGCATCGTTCAACCAAGTGGAAGATCTGATGAAGGTCCAGACTACCGATTCAAACTCCCTGCGGAGACCGCGAGATCTTTCTGTTGACTTGACCGCTCATTTCCTATACATCTTGATAAAAATAAATAAAAAAAAGGCAGCGAGGAGAACGAGAACGAGAGAACGAGAGGCGCACAGATCCCATTCAGATTTAATAAATAACGAACTCGTCAGAGGTTATTATAAGCAGCAGCAGCATCGCCTGAATGTTTTTTTTCTTCTTCTCATTTCTCGCACCACTACATTACTCAAAATTTAATCCGCCAAAATTGCTAAATAAATTGTAACGTTTGCCGCAATTTTCGGGAATAACCAACAGTCGAGCAGCAACAATGGTGGAAATTAAACGGTATCATATTTCATAATGGACAATAAACGCGCTCAGTGTGTAATTATAGTGCTCATGAAAAAAAGAAAAAACAAAAAAACAGAGAGAAAAAAAGTAGAAAAATTCGTATCGGAGAATATAAACTGTTAATCGGCCAACACTCTGCCAGCCAGATCTCATAAATAACCTACAAGTTACGGTGTTGACTTTGAATGGTGGTGGTGGTATATAATCTGTTTTTATGCGATCGAAAAGATATGATAATCGAAGCTGTTATTTTCACCTCCTTACAAATTAGCAGGATCGTGATCATATCCACCTGGGCTTCAACCCTCTTATACAATACACCTGCAATGCGTTCTAGTATCTTACATGTCGAGAACAACACCGTCGAAAAGCCACCGCACTTATTAACTTGCTACAAACTAGGTGGATGTTGATGATTTAACAAATTATTATTACATAGATTTTAAAAATGGTGTCCGGGAGCTTATTATAGATAGTCAATTCTAATTGATAATAAGTAAAGATCATGAGTACGCTACAAATAGAACAACAACTTCAATTTTATATTATTCCAACATTTCGAGTTAATTTAATTATTCTAATTCATCTTCGAGGAGTCAATATAGTAGAAATGTGTAGGCTACGGTGTCCATATTGACCTCTTGACCCCCTATAAAGTTGGGTTGGAATAATAAACTTAACTTGAACCATTGGAATGATATAAAATTGAAGTTGTTTTACTGTCCTATGCCTATATTTGCAGCGTAATCATCATCATTTTTAATTATAGACTGTTATTTATTGTTTTGCATACTAAGCGTGAAAAGAGTCTCCTAATTTTTGTGTGTGGACTGTGTACGAATAATTCGTATGTCGAGTAAAGCAGACACTGATAATAATAATCGGTCTACAATTGCAACATATAACCGTCATCGTAACTTAATAGAAACTTTAGACCTAATAAAAGTTTTAAAAAACAAAGGTTAGGTAGCTAAAGGTTTGAGGAATGTCGACAATTTTGCAATAATAATCTGAATTCGTATACCTATGTAGTGTAATTTTTTCGTTTTTTTTTAATGTTTTCCAGCTTGTGATTAGCACGGATAATCGAAAATACAGTAAGTAGGTAATTAATAACGTCGCAAATTCATTTTGGATTTGCAGAACCACCTAAATTGCAGTTTATACGCGCGGTATGGCTAGCTTAACGATCGTAAAAAACTTTTGGCCGGCAGTGTACGTTTAATAAAACCAACAATAACATCAAATACTTATTAATAATAAATTTTAATTTATTCAAGAGATGTAAATGGCCGATAAAACTATATGGAATAAGTTTATTGTTTGAAAATTATAATGTCGTTTCGTTCGGCGCAAAAAAAAAGGAGGAGGAACAACAACACAACAAGAACGCATTCTTTTCGACTTCCTCGTGTGGTGATTATGAAGGATATTGAGCAGGTGGCAATAGAAGTTTGAGGAAGATTGATGTTCGTGCGCGTTGGTCCACTGTCCGTTCAACGGTTTACATTGTTATTTATATATATCATACTTGTAGATTAAATTTAACGCATACCGGCTATACATATACCTACCTATAAGCTAAAACAAAACAACGTGGAGCAAGAAGCAAAAAAAAATAAAAACAGAATGAAATAAAGAACGCTCGGCTAACAGCTTCCTTCCTGTCCGATTTCTTTTAATAATTCATGCAATGCTACATTAAAACACAGAAAAACGAAAATAATAATCACACACACACACACACATACATACACGAAATGCTTTATTCTGCATTAAAATGTTCACTTCATGCATACGTGCCTGAAATAATTGTTTATACTGGCAAATGTTTAGCGCACACAAAGTGAAGAAGCGCGATTAAATTGATGATGTTGCGCGAAATCTCGCCGCGACCGGCCGAATGCTTTTCAAATATGAATAATCGTCGATGATATGAGCTTGCTAATTGCTGTACAAGTTCCAATGCGAAATCCTTCAGCATGAAGAGGAATTTAAACTGATGCCTTTATGTGCATACGACTATCAATATTATTTAAAAGGAATTTTAACTAAAATTAATGTCGCTGTCAGGACTTATTTAAGTCGCAACCGCCGAAACATTTATTAATAGAGCAAATTAAATCCGAGCTGGATAAGACGCCATAAAACATAAGTAAGTAAATGTTTATTTAAATAAATGCGCGTATCGAGCGCGGAAAAAATATTATAGTTGGAAGGAAAAAAGTGGCAAGAATGAGTTCAATTTGTCTGTATATGTAACACCAGCATTATTGCGCGCAGAATGTTAATGAGTGCATAAAATATGAGACGAATAAAAAATGTGCGCTAACGCTTATAAATTATTGATAATAATGCTAAATATTTCGAAAAATACGTTACATATTTTTATTGTTTGATTTTCAATGTACTTAGTTATGCAGCTTTGTTTATTTGTATTTTATCACTCAAACTCAATAATCCATCAAATTTTAATGAAGCAATTTACGTCCGTCCTTGTACCATCTTCCAAGACAATTAAAACTAATTACTATTTGAGAAATTAGAGTAGTCTAATTAATTTTTAATATGAATTACTTATCAGCCACTCTCGGCGTCGTCGTCCCTCCGTTTGTTGCTCATTTATTTTTGTTGTTTGTTTTTTTCGCAGCCGGAATGCAGAATGTTGTGTAAATTGAACATAAATGAAATTGAACGGCGCTTTTGAGCAAAGTTACACAAATGGTATTTATGTAAAATGATAAATCAACGTCAATAAAAGTTAGTTGGTGGAATTCAAGTGCCGGTTAGTAGATGCACACGTTATGCAGTTGAATTTTTCTAATTTGTCAACGAAGCGGTGGTCCTTTTTTTCCTGCGCCGCTTCACAAATACACCATAAAAATTATTCAACACAATTATCATTTATCAACATGAAATTCTTCTACATATCCATACATTTTATTTAATTGGTAACATAAATCTTTATGTAATATATATAAAAAACGGCGCATTTTTTATATTTTTATACTTTTATTATATTATCGGTCGAGCAAACTTAATAATTATTTATAGATATCTAATATACCTAATAATAACTTAAACTTTTGATATAAAATCAATTACGTGCAGTTAGTGATGTTTCTAAGTAAAGAGGTACCAAAATCTTAATTCTTTATTTCTAATAAAATTAAATTAAATTGAAAATCATTAAAGATGCACCTTTTTATGTATCAAAACTTAAGCTATTTATTAAATTTCTACATCAAATAGATAATAATTTAATCCCACAATTGAATGAAATCGAACATCAACCAGTCGGTGATGTTTCTGGGTAAAAGGGCACACGAAAATCTGATAGGCCCCCATGACGAAATCGTCTATTTGTATACCACGTCTCATCTTTGTTCATTCTGTTTGTCAGATTGCATTTAATACAGTCACATGAACACCCCAAAACATCCATTATTATTCGGTCTATCAAACCGACCGCGACCTCCCATAAATTTCCATACAAAACGCATTTTGTCTTCTTATACAACTATTTAGAGAAATTTCCGTTTTTTTTCTTCCTCCTTCTTCTCATTCACTCACCTCTTCTTGTCAAAAGAAATGTATGCATGAAAGCAGCAACATATTGTCGCTCTAATGATGCTGTTTACAAATTAATTATGGTGTTTATGCAAACGAAATAAAAACGACGACGACGCGACAATTTTCATCAGCCGCATTACATACATACGCTGTTGAAAGAGACGAAAAATGTACGGCGGCCCATAAAGTAAAATTTTTGTTTGAATATGCGTTGAAAAGTGTATAATTTGTTTAATAATATGGATAGTGTTTTAAGTGGGATGGGAAACGTACAAGGAAATACACATGTATTTTAGATTTCTTCGACATGTGTCTCCATTTTGAGCTCTATCATTGTCGTGCTCTATAATTTACTATATATTTTTTTAAATGTTTTTTTTTTCAAAACGCAGTTTATGCCAACGTCAGTAATTATTGGTAACGTTCTATTAATACATCAATCATTAGCATCTAACTAATCATTTATTAAATGTTTTGGCTGCGCGAAAATCTAAAACGCATAGCATTAAATCACATTAACATATTGAGAAACTACTGTGCATAAATAAACGTCTATAATTATGTATACCTATAAAGAAATTCGTGCATTTTGTTTCGGGTGGAAAATTATGCGCTAGTATGGTTGCGGTGTTTTTTCAGGTAGCGCCAAAAAAAAAAACAGGAATTACTATGAATTCTATAAAATTATAGCTGGCAGACAAATAAAAACTAAATTTTTCGATAATTTATTAATTATATAACCTCAGCCTAGACGAAATTCCATAAATATAATTCAAATTCTCGAAACGCTTTGGGGAGATAGAAATTCTATAGATATATTTAATTAAATCGGCAGACGGAAAAATCACCTTTGCATGATTATATAAAATACTGTTAATCGGCCGGAATATTTTTTATTCTTTAGATCTCTACGAATCCAGAAAATGTAAAGTACATATAGGTATAGTTGTGCAGCAAATCTGCATTATTTAGGGTGTATATGAAATTTGTTGTTGTATTAAAATCCCCAAAAAAGGTAGCTAAGACTACACAAATGTTTAAAGCTGAAATGTATCAAGTCAAATACATATAAAAATACTTTACATCGTGTGGCTGTAATTCATGTATTAAAATATTTGTTATTACATTATCTCTTCATTTTTCAGAATTGTTAAAATGTCGTAATTCAATTAAATAACTCTAAAGATGTTAAAAACCCGGAATTGCAACTGTAATGGCTGAAAACGACTTAAATATTAAAGCGTTTTATAATTATCTATGCCAAATGTTAATATATTTCACGTAGTAAAATTCAATATTAGTGGTATATGCCATTATGTTGCAATACTAGTGATGCATGTATATCTTAAAAAACCGTAAAATTTCCGCATTACAATATTTTATGACACATGATGTTTATGTAATTTTGCAGGAGACGATGAAATGTGGCAATTCAAAAGATGTTAATAACACAAACAATATATATAATACATCTACAACTTACATCAATGCTTAAAAGCGCTGCGATGACCTAAATGTAAAAGTGTGTGACAACACAATCGACTGACTACTACTGCTCACTTAGCAGATGCCCAAATTTTTTAATAATAAGCCACGAAATTTTTACAACAACAAAGAGGAGACGGTTTCATTTTCGTGATGGTACCCCACACACACACACACACACACACACACACACACACACATGTGGGACGGTTAATTGCTTTATAAAAGCCTTTACTTAAAAATTCGTAATTGATATCTCGTGACTTTACCGAAAAATTGCAAACTACAAGATAATTAAGTTTGCAATACCGTTTTCACTATAAACAACATTTAATATATGATATATTGTATATACATAAGAGGAAGAAGAAAAAAATTAATTACTTGTAGTAGACGGTGCGCCGTGTGTGTATTAAAAAAAATGTAAATATCAGATTTAGTTTGACAATGGTAGAGTTGAGCGGGTCTCAAAAGAAACCGAATAATCATGCCGTGGAATTACTGAACGCCATCGCCTTTTCGGATCAAAACGCAACCATCCACGGCGTAATCAATGTGAAAAGTAGCATTTTAAATATTCTAGGAAAGACGACAGACTAGGTTTTTGATACAATACGGCATTTTTTCTTCATCATGTTGTATAGGAGGTATCAACTCGATTAAAACGCCATAGTGCACCGAATTAAAAATCGGACGGCTCGTTTTTTTCGCGTTAGCAGCGCCCTGACACAACTAAATATCATCAAATATTTAACGTAACGAAATATTTTTTGTTGTATTAATTATGAATTGCCTATAACTACGCGAAGTGAGGCACGACGCCTGAGAACTGGTACAAATGTTACAATTAGAGTTGATTAACCAGTGATTATCCAAAAAAAAATTCAATTATTCATGACTGGGTGACATCGGTGTACTATAAATATCCGAATAGGATGAATGCGAGTGGTGTATTATAATTATCAATAATAAATAGGTATAATTGCACAGCAAATTTTACGAAATTCATTATTTTCATTTTTAGTGCGCCTAATTATTTTTTTGTCAAACATTCCATTTTCTATGGATTTTCTTTGCACGTTGGAAATCGCAGTTCTTTTCAATTTTGATGGAAAATATCAATGATCAAAGAAAAATCGAAAAATTCATCAAAAATTGAATGTTTGGGACACATGGGGATGTTGAAAAATAAATTGGCGTAGTAAAAATGATTAAAAATTCATTCGCAGCATACATCGAAGACGCTTAGACAATCGATAATTATTTGCATTTAGAAAGTAATGTACATAATTTAATTTTACCACATGGAAATGCGTCGTTTAAAAAGTATGTTCACCTATTAAAAAATTCCGTCTGTATATATGTAGTTTCTTTATAATTTCGAAACGCTAACAATACATTTTTCTTATCAGCCTGAATTATTAACGAAAAAATCACATAGCATTTATTAAAATTCATCATTCATAAACAGAATAATCTTAATCTTTAATTTCCTTCGCGTAGTAGGTAGGTAGGAAGATATAGGTATATCGTGCGGCCCCGCTAAACATTTTAAATTAAATTCAAATCAATGTTGTATTTTTTTATTTATGCTAATACACGTCGTCGGAATGAGTAGCGCAAATCGATAAAACGTAAACAAATTACAATGTTATTTTTTAATTATATTATTGCAAATGCCATTTTTTTCCTTCTATTCCAAGGAATATGAATATAAGTAACTAAGTGTATGCAATTATCACCACGCACACGTGCAAATTAATTATGTTATTATATTATTTAATTATTCATCTCGAAATGTGATAATGCGGCTGCAACAATGCAAACACATGAAAGAATTTCCCGATTCGCAATCATTTATTAATGTCACTTGTGCGGCTGATGTGGAACAAAGCGTCTCGCTAATTACAACCACGCACACGCTGAAATTAATCTAATTATCGCATGAATTATTCCTGCGAGTGAAGAAGAAAAAAATGATGACATCTAATTAGATTTTTTTCACATGCTGATATACATATACATACATCTTACAGCATTAAATTTCAATATTGCAAAAATTGTTTGGCGTATGGGAATTGCGAGCGTGGAAAACATCTGTGCGCTGGACAACACGCTGATAATTAGATGTCATTTTCCTTGGCAATAATAAACAAGCTCAATAATTGTGAAAAATGTACCAATGTTTTAAAGTAGCATATGTTGCTTGGTTTCAAATTTGTGTAAGTACTTAGTACATAAACATTTTCAGGTGCAAATATAGTGCATTGTTAAGTATGTTCTGAAATTTACAGAAAAATATTATTTATCATTCCTAAATATTATCCTAAAATACATTGCTTATAACCTTTTAACCATCAACGCCAAATATAAGTTAATAGCTAAAAATTTTATGTCTAAAACGTAAAATTTGCTTTTCCCCTTAGAAAATTTTTCGGTAATGTGACAAAAACCAATACTTTTATGTAAAAAACTCTTAGAGTTTAAAATTAGTGTACAGATGCATAAGTATTTTGAAAAGTATTTCGCCACAAATAATAAATTTTAATGTGATATGTATTATTTGTAAATTTTTGATAATAATTTTTTGTCTAAAATGTGAAATTTGCTCTTTGTCTTGGAAAATTTCTCAATAATGTGATAAAAATCAACACTTCCATGTTTAAAACTGTTATAGAGCTTAAAAATGAGTATATATAGATAGATACAGAAATATTTCGAGGTCTATTACGCTTCAAATAATTAATTTTAAGACGTAAAATGTATTCTTTGTAAATTTTAGATTCCGTTTATGATTAGCAAAAATAGCAATAACAACAATATTTTTTTATAAAATTTACTCTTTAATTTGTTGATATGTGATAAAAACCAACGCTTCCAAGCTAAAAAATTAAATTATTGACCTATAAATAAGTATTTCGAGGTGTGAAAAGTCTATTACGCTCCAAATAATAAATTTTAACACACGTGAAATGTATTGTTTGTAAATTTTCGATTCCGTTTATGATTAGCGAAAACAGCAACAACGCCAATTACAAACCATTTTCTCTACTAGCAATAATAAAGAAGACAGTGGTAATGTGTTTATAAACGAACCGCGATAAACCGATCGGGCAATAAAAATGGTAATGTATTGAAGGCGGCGGTCGTGTCGTCCGGTACTACATACATACGGCGAACGCGTCCCGCGATGACGATAACACACCAGCACACCACAACGACGACGGAGCAACGAAATAAATAAATCTGGCGCAAACACCACGCTTAAAACCGCATCAATTATCTGCACATATATATACGAAAAACGCTTTATTGCCGTAATCAATTATGCGAGAAAATTGCGTGGATGCGCCTAAAAGCAACTTAAGCTAACGAAACGAAGAAGAAAAAAATTAATTATGTTGTCAGTTATGAGGTGCATCGTCCAAATATGCGCATGGTGTGCAACTGCACACAATCCTTGACGATGATGTATCTTTCCATTGCCCTTAATTACTAAAAATTGCCATCCTCCCCGAAAAAAGAGCGTTCGCGCTAATTTATTAAATCATTAATAAAAATGTACGTGCGGCCAAATTTATAGCTGCCCGATTTTCGCCCGATGGCTCGGCCGCCGAGATTGATACGTCGCAGCGTATAATTGTAATTATAATATTAATAAATATATGCATGTGTATGTGTGTATGGATGTGTGCATCAGCTGCATCAACATATTTATATCGATGATGGCCACTTGTTATTGATTCATATTGAGATATTGATTTCGCCCAAGGAACGATTAATATCTTAAAGCGCCACATAAATTTCACTACCATAATGATTGGTTCCACTCATGATAATTTTCAATGCTTTTTTATACACCTCTCTACACTTCACACTCTCTCTCTCACTCTCTTGACTCCTTTTGTTTTTTATCTTAATTTTATTCAATCCTCACTCGGAGAAACGCATTCGCCGTATATTTAACAACCGAATCGAAGAGCATCATCTCATATACAACAGCCGTTTTTATGGTGCGCTAATGATTAATCACAATCGAAATGGACGAATTTACGATGCGGATAACGCGACGACAAATCGTTTCCATGATCGTGAACTTATGTAAATCCGTTATTATTAGCGTGAAACTGATTTTTCCAAAAAAATTGTGAAAAAGTCAGAACTTCAGCAGTAATAGCAAATATGGCATCAATTAGTTGATAGAAATTTAAACAATTAAACAGAGAGCATCATCTTCTACAGCTGTTTATATGGAAAAATATGCGATTTTGTAGGAAAAAACGAAGAAAAGATGATAGCAGCAGCAGTAACAGCAAATATGGCTACAATTAGTTAGTAAACATTTGAAAAACTGAACTGAGAACATCAATTAGTTAGTAAAAATTTTAAGAACAAAAGCAAGAGCATCATCTTATACAAGTTCTATTATGGTGTGCTAATGATTAATCACAATTGAAATGGAGCAATTTACGATGCGGATAACGCGACGACAAATCGTTTCCCTGCGGCGCGCGGTGATCGTGAACGTATGTAAATCCGTTATTAGCGATTTTTTCGAAAAAAAACGGTGAAAAAGTCGCCGTAGCAGCGCAGCAGTACCACAGCGCAAATAAGGCCTCAATTAGTTAGTAAAAATTTATAGCATTCAAAACAGATGCAATAAAATGCAGGTTGTCGAATCGTAAGCGCATAAATTATATA